>CAUZXS010003408.1:82500-155477 GCA_963585895.1 Sepioteuthis lessoniana
CGAATGCATCGGGTTTAAGAAACCCTAAAATGTAATGCTGTTCTTGCCAAAACACTAAACTGTATCCGTTGGTGATGTTCCAGTTCTGACTGATTCATTGCCTTCCCTCTTAGGTCTGTTCTGACCCGTAAAGGCAGAACATTTGACGGTCCTATTTATATGTGAAATACGTACGTATAAATATCATTAGAATTACATGGGAATATTTGAATCCCTCTGACTGCAGGGAAACAAATGAGTAATATTAAATGGAAAGTATTAATTGCAACCCAACGATTGTAATCAAGACTTACATCTGTATAAAATAAAATAGATTTTTTTACATGCCATGAAACCAACCATCCAACCAACCAAACTGTACTTATGTGAAAATACACACACACACACACACATACGCACGCACACGGACATCTCTCTCTCTCTATATATATATATATATATATATATACTGACAGACAGATAGACAGACAGAAAGAGAAGCGGAAAACGGCAAATAGATAGATAAATCAATAGATTTTGACTTACATATATTTACAGACACACTAACACACGGACGGACACACACTCACACACACACAGAAACAGACGCACGGGAGGAGAAACAACAGATATATTTTAGCAATTATACATACACACACATCCATATATATGTATATACACACATTTACAAACACTCAAACACACGCTAGCAAACACGCTCACACACACACACACACACACACACACACACACACACACACACACATATATATATATATATATATATATATGATATTATTTCTTATCGTGATCTATAATGCATCCACAAGTAGTGTGTTGATCGAAAAGACAACCTACTTCTCGAGAAAATCAAGAATAGTCCAGTATTTGATACATGTGAAAATAATTCTGATTATTTTCTATAACAGGGACCGAACTCAGTTAGAAACCACATAATAAATGAATGATTTCTTGACCTCAAATTGTTGCACGTACCTCTCCATTATCTCGACTATAACCTCATGGAATGAAATATGTACAGTTCTGACTTATATTTTCTTCTTTCAAAGTCTCATTTTTAACAATGTTATCAAGTGCTGTTTGATGACGTAAGTTATATCAGATAGTTTATCGCGATTCATTTAGTTTACAAAGTGATTGGCTTGTTGTTGGGTTTTACGACATATCAACTTTTTTGGTTTTATTTCATGCCAAATCAGGATTTTTATTTTGGATTTTTGAATATTTTTTTTAATAATTTATTTTATTGTCCTTTTTTTTTTAGTCTTTGCTCTTTTTTTTTTAAATGTCTGCTCTTTAGTTGAGATCATCCTGTTAGGTTTCTTGTCATAAAGTATCTTTTCCTTATCAGAACTAACTTCTTGCATTCCAGAACGATGCATTTTACTGAGATTATTTTGCCATATGTACTTCCTGTTTTAGTATAAATGCATGAGTCAGCCATATACGACATGCGTAGTCTGGTTAAGACAACCTCCTCATTTTGATTTCAGAGTTTTAGTGTCCATACTACAAAGGTTGGTTTTATTTGAAAAAAGTTTGTTTTTGATGATTGCTTTCCCACAATTTTGCTATTTCCCTTGTACGTACTCATTCACCGTAACTTTTTTGTCGGTGTAAAGGATTTTAAGATTGTGCTTAAAGATTATCTCTTCGGTTGATTTGTCGGCTGAGTCTTCTCTCTCTTAATTTACTTATGGCTTAATAGTTGTGTACTAAATGAAAATCTGTCTACATTATGTGAAACGAGATCAACTTTTAAACCCTTACACTATGTCAAAATGCCAAATATATTAGCTTGTTCGAACCTGTGTTGAAGTGATAATAAAGCTTCAACTAGTAGATAGCTCGGAAATAGTTGTATCACGTGTTTTATACAAACCTGGGGCGTTGAATTCAAAATTTTTATTAGATTTACTGAATTAACTCTAGTTTTTAGATGGGAACACCAGAAAGTATTTATATACTGTCAGATAGTATCCTAGAATTTTATCCTAGATCTTATATCTAAAGATGGTTTTTATATGTCCAAAGAAAGAGTAAGGATATATGTTGAAATAGGAAGGTCCACGAAGAGATTTGTATCCATTAATTTTTTTAAAGGAAAACTTTTTTTTTTCATAGCCAGCATTTTAAATGATAGTATAGCTCAAATGTACGACCTAAATTAAATCAAGAAGTAGATTTGACCTGCCACTGACCTTATCTGCACGGATGTAGAACAAAAGGTTCCATGTGTCCAAAATAGGCGTAAGGAAATTCAAGCATTAAATCTGAAATCAAAGACGAAATGTCTGAAGACTTGTTAAGGAAAAAAATGTCGATACATAACAAACCAAAACAAAACAAAAAGAGTTCAAGAAAATAAATGTGATGGTGTTACCAACTGTAGGTGGTGAACCTGGAACAATTCCCAAGGGTTTTGAAAGTAGACTGGTGGAATCGGTGCTCAGTGGAAGAATCGAAATAATCCAAATCATAGCACTGTTTAGATCAACTAAAATAATTAGAAGAATTCTGGGAACACGAAGAAACGCGCTGTCACGAACATCTTTAGTAAAAATCCATCCGTTAAAACAGGTAGGAAAAAACGCATAGAATTAAAATAATGATGATAACAATTGCTCAAACATTCTTTGAAGAAATCTTCAAAGATATTTACCAATTATAATTAACTTCACACAAAGCCATAACCACATGATATCCATTAAGATTTGAACTCGCCGCAGTTGTAACACTGACTATCTTCATCACCTGTATTCCATGACAAATCAATTTAAATATATTTACGTATTTACCAAGAGCCCGACACAATGCTATCAGATTGGATCGCCGTATGCCTTTTAAGAGAACTGCAATATTAACAGTAAATGCAACTAACTTACGGCAACACACCTAAAAGCTACTCACCAAAAGACAGATTCAAGATTACAAAACGGGAACACTACATAAAAAAGAAATTCATGACAATAATTGTGAGAAATAATAGTTTATTAATCATTATTTCATTATGATTCGATGAAAAAAATATTTACAATGCAATGATTATCTCTGTACAAATCCACGATCGTCAGTTTGTATTAGCCCCCTTCTGTCACGTGCACGACGCGACAAAAAGTGATTTTATAAGCAGAGTATAGCTCTGCATTTTTTCTTTCTTTCTTTTACATCCGTACTCTTTACAGAGTACACTGTCCACTGTAAAGAGTACGGATGTAACTTGCAAGACACATTTATGTTAATTTGCAGCGCAATTGCTATGACTAGTTGACTTGGCGTCACTTGCATGTGATATGAACTGGTGGCTCAGTTGCAGAGTTTCGGCACTGAAATCTGTGGTCGCTGTTTCGATCTGCCGTGGTGGAGGTAACGGTATACACTGCTGATGAGACCTAATAAGGTCAAAACAACTGTCTAGTGTTTCCGTATGTTGTGCGTAAGTGTTTGCCGGATTTTCTGGTCATGGTAATTCAGTTCACGGAGTACAGCTGTTATCTCAATATATGTGTACTTTTGCGAATCCTTGAGCCTTACGGCTGACCTCTGGAGACGCGCTGAAGTCCATCAAATAAGATTCTATCGTAAGATCTTCAACATCTCATACAGGGACTACATTAAAAATGAGGAAGACAGAAAAATGATAATTGTAGCCTTTCGGTCATTTGACAACCCGTTAAGGATTGTGAAGATAAGAAAAATTATATACTAAGGATATGTTACAAGAGGTTTGGCATAAAATCATCCTGTAAATCACAGAGCGAGGAAAAAGGTTAACACAGAAGAAAAGGTGGGAACGATACATCCATGAAATGTATTTTGCTGTGTCACAGATTGCTGGCGATGACCAAATTAGATGCCGGGTGACGACCAAAGACTCATCCGTAAAGCCTCCATACTCCCCGGGGGTTACAAGACTGAAGATGATGATGATGATGATGATAAATTGTTTGAATTCAGAGTATTCTTTCTCCCAGACCGGTTGTCGTACCAAAACTGAAGGACCCTACTACTTACCTTTAGCTAGTTGGATTTATACCTTTTTCCAGGGTATTAGCATTATATAAATACAAATAGTATCGGACAGGGTTTGAACACGGGTCACCGACTCCATTTCGTATGAAGATAACCAGTGGTGATCGAACTCACAACGCTAATGTTATAATCAATGAAAAAAATCCTATCAAACAACGCATTCTTCTCAGTTTTTTTTTTATTGATTGCAAAACCATCTGTAGATTAGTAACGTCGAAGCAAATGCTGATACAGTTTTAAATATTTAAAGCGTTTATTTCTTTCGATTTCCTGGAGAGAAATGTAAGCTGTTTATGGCTTCAGCTGCTTTAGATTCGATAGTTTCCATGTTTGTTTAATTCAACTGTCGACGTTCTTTAAATATATCTCATTTCTTTAGCTTTCTAACATTTCGTAGGCATTAATTCTTTATCATATTCTGATTCTTGCAACTATTCTCTGTGCTGAGAAACGTAGAATCATATTACCAGTCAACATGAACTATAAAAAGAAAAAGAAAAGAATGAAAGTTAATTTATGAAGCAAAAACGAACTTTAAATGACTCAGAAATACGAAAGAAAAATATCGAATAAAGCTAACAAGAGGAATAAGAAATACAAACAAAATCCAGTGATGTATTAAATTATTATAGGGTTTTAATTGCGACCAGATGAACTTATTCAATCAATGCAAAATCATCTCTAACGTATAAATATTTTAAAATACCGATACAGGCGTCTTTCTAACTTGAATACACATAACTCTGCCCACGCCAATAGAAAAAATATATAACAGAGACACATAAATTAGTTTTATACATCTGCGCATGCTCCAGCATAAAAGAACATTTACAAACCCACACAGACACATTCGTATAACGAGTGGCTACAGTAATATAATTTGCTTGGAGAAAGATGCGTTTAAGTCGAGCTAAAATTACATTCTGAATATCAATTATTCTTTCAATGATGAAGTAAGGATCTATTTTTCGCCTTGTAATAAATCTGTTTGAAAGAGACAGCGGAGCAAGCGGAGAGAGCAGGTAGCTCGAAGAACTGGCCACGTATTATTCGCTTTGTCTGTCATGCGATTGATTTATGTCCTACCGGAAGTTTAACATGTGAATTTACACATGCGCACTAGTGTGCCTTTATGTCTTTCATAAGTCGTATAGGAAAGGTCCTATGTGTACTCAAAAACGGACGCGTGTACAGACACAGCATCAAATAAGATTTTATCCAGAAAAATAATTGCGTAAAAATAAATTTTTGTCTGCTCCCCAGAAAAATGAGGGGCTACGCAAATAAATCAAGTTCGCAGATTACGAATATGTGTTTAGAATTGTCATTGCACGATGGGTTTTAGAGATATCCTCGTAATTATGCACTCATAGAATATTTATCTTTGTTCATTGTACGAAGTGTCTTACGTATTTTAGTACGGAGAATATATATTCATAAAAAAACTATATGAACCCCAGGAAATTCCATTGTGCAATCAGTATGTACAAAATAACAGAGGTGCCCGTGGTGTAATGGTTATCGTCGTAGGAAATGGACACGGAGACACGAGTTCAAATCCTGGCCGAGACTGATTGCATTTCCCATAGCACAAATACACTTGGGAAAGGTATAATTCAAATTATTCTCCCTCCAGCTATGGGTAAAGAGTTGGGCAGACTAGGTTCTTCAGTTTTGGTTTGGCAACTAGTCTAGGAGAAGGAAAACTCTGTATTCAAACCTGTTAAACTCTGCTTATAAATTGACCTTGTGTCATATCCTGCCCGAGCGGAGGGGGGAAAAATTGGAGGTGCCCGTGATGTAATGGTTATCGTCGAATGAAATGGACACGGCGACACGAGTTCAAATCCTGGACCAGGCTAATTGCAGTTTACATAGCACTAATACCCTTGGGAAAGGTATGAATCCAATTATTCTCCCTCCAGCTATGAGTAAAGAGTAGGGCAGACTAGGTTCTTCAGCCTTGGTTAGGCAACTAGTCTAGGAGAAGGAAAATTCTGAATTCAAACCTATAAACTCCGCTTAAAAATTCTCTTTGTGTCATATCCTACCCGAGCGGAGGGGTTGGTAAATATGTATACAAAATAACAGAATATTTTGCTTATATATACAAGTTTAAGAAATAATCGAACGACTCTATGTCTAAAAGCCTTAAAAAAAGCGAGGTCAATATACTGGGCTGGCGCATTACCCTAAATTTCAAACAGCTATCTTTAGAAGGAGAACGCTACAATTGTTAGTGGTGGTCAACAAAAGAGAATGGAGGAGGAGACAAATACATATTAATGAATATCCCACCAATACAAAACAAACCACAGCAAAAGAAGTAAAACGGTTGACGTGGGGAAAAGAGGAACAAATCTTCCCCTAGCCCCTTTTTACGAGCATGGTGTATATGTACATATTCTCTCCCTCGTTTAAACCCCTCAACAATGGTATCATCCATTCACCAGCCGTGCAATATATCCAAAAACATGAGAGGGACATAAGGTTACAAAACGGTTTTAGAAAATCGAAAACATTCAACTAAGCACTGCATCCTCTGGAAAGCAATAAAAAACAATTGCCTTGTTAAAAGATTTTTTAAGAGGAAATGATTGCAAATAATAATCAGCTGAGTAAAATAGATGTCAATTACAATACAGAAAACAAACTAAACTCAAATCAGAAGGAAAAAATTCAACCGAAAGAAAACAATTAATCACGCTCCATTTTTCTTGCTCGGAATTACATTTTGTATTTACCATCACTGAATTATCCAGAATGCATGTAAAATTATATTCCCTTATATTTATATAAAAGAGTTTTTTCTAAATATAGTTGCCCACAGAATAAACGTTAGCATGTTGCACAATCAACCAAAAACTTCAGGAGCCTACAGTCAGTTCACAACATGTCAATAACTAGTAGAATAGGTGTTTCTAACATTTTTATATGAGAGATGCTCATCTTCTGAGTATACCAACAAGTTTTGTGAGTACATGGTGCCTTCAATAAGTTTCCAGGCTTTTTTTTGTACAGGCATTTACAATTGTTGTAGACTCTTGAAAATTCACTATCTTATTGCTATACATCTTATGAGATGACTGACCAATTTTTATGATTTCAGCTTCAAATCAACAGCTTCAGGTGGAATTTGAATACCCCCTACTAAACCCTGATTGTCACAGCTGGTAAATTTCCAAAATGCAATCTGGCTATTAGGACACTTTAGAAGAACGATATGCAATAAAATTCTGTCCTAAATTTGGAAAAAATGCCACAGAAACTTATGGAATGCTTCAAAATGATTTGGAGCATCTTGCATGAATTGAGTATCAGTTTTTGGTTGGCATAAAAGATTAAAGGAAGGCAGGGAGTCAGTGAGGGATGATGAGAGTTGTGGGAGGAGTAAGGAAGTCAATACACCAGAGCTGATTGGCCAAAGGGTTAGGGTTAGGGTTACTATGTTGAGGTTTTAAGGGAATTCAGGAAGAGATTCCTAGGGAAGGGGCCAATACTCTTCAAATCGGGTCAGTGGCATTTCCTCCAGGACAATGCACCAGTCCACAACTCCATCCTTGTCACAGACAATTTGATCAACATGAGCATCAAGACAGTTCCTCACCCTCCCTATAGTCCAGACCTTGCTCCCTGTGACTTTTTGTTATTCTCTAAGCTCTCAGGCTGTCGTTATGAGACAATTGAGGAGATGAAAGAGGCTTTGACGAAGGTCATTGACACGCTCACACAAGAGGACGTCCGTGGGGCCTTCCAAAAGTTGTTGGAACGGTACAATAAGTGCATTGCAGCTGGAGGAGATTACTTTGAAGGGGAGTGCCCATACGAAAAAAGTCTGGAAACTTATTTAATGATCCTCGTATGTAAAAAAAAACTACTTTCTCCTCACTACTGTTATTAATAATAGCTATATATATATATATAGTCGTCAGCGAAGTAATTACCGTTAAAAGGGCAATCCTCTCTGATTGTGCAATTTCTGTCAATTTGTTCCTTTAAGTAGTACTTGGGATTTTATTGTTATGTGCTATGATATTTTAAAAACAGAAATTCATACGGGAATATCTAACCTTCAAACTAATTTTGTTCAATAATATACTAAGAGGCTTATCACTGAAATGTTTGCTAACAAGCCTGAAGATTATATACATATATTGTCACCCCCAGAGAGACTGTTTCGTTGTATCACAAGTATGGCTAGACCCGTAGGACACTTGAAGGTGAGATCGAAACACATCCAACTTTACATTAGACTCAGTATCATACCTCTCAGCCAACAAGGAAACCACGTTAGCTCCGGAATTATAAGGCATTCGGTAGTAGCTTTCGTTTTTTTAAACATTAATATCTTACTGGAAACCACAGTGCTCAATTTGTTCGAAGAGCTTTGCATTATGTAAATGGATATATATATATATATATATATATATATATATATATATATATATATATATATATGTCTGTGTGTGTGTGTGTGTGAATATTATATTTAGGCTCAAAGAAATCTGATCGGATGATGGTATAAAACAGAATTCTTTAGTTTATCTTTCTTTAAAACATTGAGACTGTTTCTCGTGCAATAAACTGATTTTCTCTTTTAGGAACATGTTGTAAGCATAAATCATCATCGGTTGAACACCTACCGAAATACCGTTTTAATTTTACATATGTCAGAGTGAAACCTCCTACATTTCTTATCCCTTATTGCATTCAAATCTGTTGGGAAAATCTTGACGTGAAGACAAGAAGTTCATTTTATAAGACACAGGGCATTTTTTTTTCTTTGAACACTATCAACAAGTTGTTTGATGCAACCTAAATTTCTGCTTTATTAGACCCAAGAAATGTCAGTATAGTTTACACGAATATGACAAGCTCAAGTTGATTCAGTATACATAATTTCCTATCAGACCTTAATTCTCTGATCTCATATTCAAGTCAGTTGTCTACCTGAATGCTGTGAGTTTGTAATAGTTCCTATTTTTACCAAGAATAGATTTGGGAAACAAAGGATTGTATTCTAAAAATAAATCGAACCGAACTGACCGACGCCAGATCCTAATTCAAAAACATTTAGAGTAACGAACATTTTGAGGGACAGGAATCAATGAGAAAGTATTAGAGAAAGAAAAAGAAAAGATGTCAAAGAGAATATGGAAGGGAACTTTTGGTAAAAGATCCTCCTGGCAAAAGAAGTGGTCAGTAGCAGAGAGGTCAGCGTTAGTGGCACACGCAAGCAAAGGTATCCGTTTAATAGGTTTATCATCCAAGAACCTTAATACTAATAGACAAGTATGTTATCAGAGTACTATCAAGACATTAAATTCAAAAATTCATAACCATACTACATCTTTTATAACCTGTTGCTCATAAAATGCAAATATATATTTGTGGATGTTGGTTTGATCTCCAGGGTGGAGATCACGGTGTGCACTGCTGAAGAAACTCAATAAGGTCGAAACAGCTGTTCAGTGCTCCGTATGTCGCATGTAGACGTTTGCCGGGTTTGTTGTCATTATAATTCTAAAATATGAGACAATTTTGTTGCAACTCAAACGTTACTTAGACTGTTTGTTTCTTTTATTGATGCTTCGTTTCACTTGAAAATTTCATTCGCTACCTTCTTATACAAACTCAGTAAGCATAGCAACCAACAATCTCCACTCGACCCAATAACAAGTTCTAATCCCAAATTATGTAGAAAGGAAATCCATATTACAAATTTGAATGGATGAGGAATGTAACTTATCCGAGAGAACCCTGGAAAATTCGGAAGAATTCTGCTGTTGAAAAATAACCATGATGAGTTTAAAAAGTCTAAGTAATGAATCCCATCTCAGAAATCTTGATAGAATCACCCATCATTATTTTATTTTCGACTGGAAGTACTTTGCATTCTTTATCTATATTCCCAATCAATAATAGATCAGTTGAATCGAGACAATAAAAAACAAGAGTCTTATATTCCATTAAATATGTCTCACAGACTAGATAATCAAATCCAAATTTTTATTCCTTTTTATCAAATTTCAAGACTATTTGTTTACGTACAATATTTAGGAGAGCCGAGTCAAAATTCTGAAAGAAACTGTTTATGTTTCATTTAGTGCTAATGAACTTAGAAAAGCTATGGATACATCTTTTCTACGTTCAGCTATTGGTAAACAGCTGGAAAGCCTGGCCTCTTTATAATTGACAGGACAACTTGTCTGAGAATAAAACCGAATTAAACCAGACATATATATGTATTTGTACGTTTACAAGTCTTGACATTTTTAAAACATAGCTTTCTCAATTGAGGATTTGGGACTTGTGCAAAGGGTCACAATAAGTTGCTCGACTAGTTTAAACAAGGTGGTATAATTTCCCCTTAAGAATGCTAAGCATTTGAAGTAAGTAGACTAGTTCCCATACTTCGATAGCAAAATCTCATCTACTGAAACCGATGTCTGTATATGCATGAACATGTATGGTCAGGTTATCAATAATAAGGAAATCTGATATCTCCGATGAAATAAAATGGTGTTTATTCCAAGATGTGACTGTCTTAATACTACCGTATGGATGCACTACCTGGACCTTAACGAAATACATAGAGAAAAAAGATGAGGAATTCAAAGGATACTACGTGTTGTTTTGAATAAATTTTCGACGCAGAATCCAACAAAGCAGCAGATGTACGATCAGTTATCACCCATCTTATTAACTATTCAAGATAAACAAGACATGTTGAAGACTGATAGAGAAGTAAGGACGATCTTATAATTGAGATTTTTTGTTGTTCTCTTAAACTTGGATGCAGCCGTTATGACCGACCAACCAGGAATTACATACATAAGTTCTGCACGAACCCTGGAAACAGTTTATATGAGCAAGTGGGAGTAACTGACGAAAGGGACGAATTGCAAGAGAGGGACAGAGGGAGTCAGGTAGCTATATGTTATAAGAACACTTTGATGATGATAATGATGATACTTTTTTTAATCTGCCGTTTAAGTTGCTTTAGGTACCTGCTGTTACTAAATGATTTCCGGATACCTCACAACTTAACATCACATATCAGGAAGGGGAAATAAATTGATTTAAGGGATTAGGTCTACTAGGTACATCAGAAGAAAGAAAGCCAAGTTAATATGATGACATTAATTCACACGCTTTGTCGGCGAGGTTTAGAATATGTTGACTGTATCTTCTACTGAGGAGAGTTGTTGGCCAAACGTAGTCGAGGGCGACCCGAAGGCTTCCTTTTCAATTGCTACAACACTAAGGTGTAAGGGAAGCCACAACTCCTTTCCATGGATTGCCCTACTTACCCTTAATCTGTATCTTATAATGCAAGGAGGTATGAAGTATAATTATTTGAGTCTTTGGAATGACTCGACCTGTGATTGGACCCCCGATTACCGGACCATTGTGAACATACTAACCATTGTGCTAATGGGCCGGTCCAAAATAGGGATATCCGGGGTATGATATTTAACTAAAAGGTGAGGCTCCAGTTCCGGAGATCTGAGAAATGTGGAAAACCCCTTTATAGCCATTACTTGCAGGTAAAGTCTGACCCTGAATTTTAATACTTGTTAGGGTCCCATTTAAGAGTGAAATAGATAAGTTTTCAAATTGCTAGTATTGGATTGATTTCATTTAAACACGTTTTGTTTGATTTGGTTTCAAGGCATATCAACTATTGATCGTTATTTAACGCCAAATCGTGTTTTTACATATATATCAAACATTTATATATATCAAACACATTGTGTAGATAAACACAGTTAAATGATCGAACAGTTCTATTTCAAACAATTCAATCTAGCATGATTCAAACTTAAATGGTCCAAGTGTAACGTAATTGAACGGCTCAGAGAAATTTGAAATTGAATAGATAAATAAATCATACAGATTCTAAATAGCCGGGCCGCAGCATTTGTAATAATTAAAAATAACTTGGGAAAACTGGAGATAAAAAGATCGTGTATGCATGTGTGGAGAGAGCGGAAGCGGATATCTTTGCTCCCGACAAAACGGGCGGAAGTGAAGGGGTGACTCATGTCTTTTTTTGGGAGTTGGCGGTGAGATGTGATGAGGTAAATACGTACAGTTGAACACTAGCCTCACGATATGAGGAGGCGAAAGTTTACGAGCCACATTTTTGTGGGGTGTACTCCAAGAGGAGCTTTTGCCACAATCGAGCGGACAAGCATGTTAGAACCAGAAAAAAATCAAGACCTGTGTCTGCTCATCTTTTTCTCACTAGGATATTTTGCTTATAATTGTTTGGTCTTGGATATTTTGCTTATAATTGTTGGTCTTGGTTTCCAGACTGTCTTTCTTTCTCACGGTGGCTATCTACAAGTGCAGTATTTAATAAACCTTGGGGTATTTGCACAGAGTTTCTTGCGTTCGTCAATGGTTACTACGGCGGGGACACAACGAGGTCTAAATTATCTTTGGTACCACAATGATTCACACGTATCGTAATATATCATTAACAATTCAATTAAACATTAGCCATTTGTTAACACATAGTTAAATGATCAAACAGTTCTATTTCAAACAATTCAATTTAGCATAAATCATTTGCTTGCACAGACTTTAAATGTAAAACAGTTCTTTTTATCCCATGGATAGGGCCCTGTTTAATGTTACCACTCCCAGCCAAAGTGAACCTGAATGCGATGACAATGAAGGGGTATTATGCAATCCCTAAAGCTACAATATCACATTGTTTATTGTCATATCCAGGAAACTCGTTGGGGGGGGGTCTTACCCCTCTGCAGAGATGCAGTCGGTATATTCTACAGCCCTAACCGATTGGGCTTATATAACCACGCGTAAAAACTTACATGATACAAATATGTCGATATAAACGTTAAATGTACGTGATTCTCAAATGTGTTGACATGCCATTGAAATCAGTCAACCAAAAAATGAATCAATCAATCTGGATATAATCTGGAGATGATTTTGTCCACGTGGAAAGCACCCTGCACTGATACTGCACCATTATCTTTATTTAGTTTGCTTTCGTTTGTCAGACAGGGGTCTTTGTTTGCTTACTCTATCTGGTGTTACTATAAAGTCTTTGCGAACGAAGATTTATGAAGGAGGCTGTCTACATCGACTGCAGCCATGCTGAAGGCTGACTCGGCCGATGCAGGACAAACATGTCCGGCCGCGGTGACTGGAGTTAAAGGTCTGATCTGTTATAGCTGCTGAGGTTCCTTGGATTTTCCACCTGCGGGGTTTCTCCCTGAGGTTGACCCTGTGGGAGTCATCAAAGGTGGAGACGACCTGGTAAACGATACGGCGCGAGGCCTGACGGTTAGCAGCAAGTGTCGACCACTGGTGGTGGTCGATGTGGCAGGTACCGAGGGTCTTTTTGAGGGAGTCTTTAAAACATTTCTTTGGTGCCCCTCTATCATGGTTGCCAGTGAAGAGTTCACCGTAGGGGCTATCTTGGCATGCGATGGTTCACCATTCATGAGACATGCCCTGTGACTTCAGCAACATTGCCTCTATGCTGGTAATTTTGGCCTGATCAAGGACCTCAATATTGGAGATATAGTTACTCCAGTGAATATTGAGGATGGTGCAGGGACAACGCTGATGTACAGCAGGGTGGTGAGTACGATGGCTCGATAGACGCTGATCTTAGTGTTCTTCTTCAGATGCTTGTTGTTCCATACTCTTTTATAGAATCTGACGAAAGTGATGTTTGCCTTAGAAAGTCTGTTATCTACTTGCCTGTCGATCTTGGCATCCGATGGTACACCCCGGATAAGTGATGGTACACCCCAGATAATCGAACAGATGAACTGCCTTCAGCTCATTTCCACCAATGGTGATGCAGAGAGGGTAGTACTATTGTAGGGGTGCTGCCTGGTGAAGAACTGCAGACTTCTTTAAGAAAATCTTGAGCCCGAAGAGCTGGGCAGCCTCTGTAAAGCAGAAAGTTTGATGCTGCAGGGCACCGAACAGCGGCTCAAGGGGGTTTTGTGGGCATGCAGTAGCCTGAGGTTAACCAGATTGCCGTCACGACGGTAGTGGATTTATGTAGCACCGTCATCGTCAAGGTCTCCTTGTCCTAGATGGATTGCCTTCCAAGCGTGTCGCGGTCCATATCTTCCTGGTATCTAATAGCTATTCGACCCATTGCTGGCTCCCTAAACAGATATTATCACCCCTGGGACAGGGTGAACCTGGGAGCAAAGGTAATTATGGGGTCTTTCTACTCTTCCCAAAATTCTGGAACTTCCGACCCACAGCCTTACCACATGTTGCAGTTTAATGTCTTATCCAGGAATCAACGGAATTAGTTCCACTTTTTGGAGTCATAAAGACAGCGTACTAACCATTTCTACAAAACTGCAAGACAAGGATACCTCATATGGTCATGATATGCGCTTGAATACCAATCCAAGTATTTCTACGTCCCTGTGCATGATGGTCGTTAAGCAAGTAGCTTCCTCTGCCCTCACAAGTTTTGTTTTTCGTCCTGCTGGGTGTCTGGCCACCCTCCTCACCAGACAACTTGGTGGGGGTTCCGGATTAGTTACCGATGACCCGACTATGAAACAGGCCGTACAGGATTACATAGTATCTGTAGTGCTATGAGCGACCTGACTACTAAGTTGTTCCCACCAAAATACAAAAAAAAGGATCTGATGTGATCTGCTGAAGACTGGTACTTCCACCATAACTTGATCGTAAATCAACTATAAGACTACTTAATTTACTTGGTAGCACGAAAAGAAAAAGTCCACATAATCTTATTAAGTCACCATATACAATTAATCCACACGCACAATCGATGAGGCTTAGAATATGCTGTGGAGAGAGGTGAGACTCCTCCCCAAAGAGGCGATGTCCTGAGGATGAACTAAACTGCATTTGATTGTGAAATTCCAGATCTGGAAATCTGAGCAATGTGGGGTACGCTTTTTAGGGGCAAACATACTGGATGCTTGTCGCGTCATAACGTTCACCGTGGGACTAATACTCTTGTGAAAAAGTATTAATCCACTTATCCGTGCAGATGTGGGTTAAATAGTACGAAAATGGATTTAGCCTTGAATGATCAACGATGGTTGACATACCATTCGTCAAGGAATCAAACCAAAATATATAGGACAAAAATATGTCTAAAATCATCTATATTCGATAGCATTGGTTGCAAAAAGAAATAATGGCGCAAATAATGTGCTCAGCATACAATGAACGTGATTCCTTAACCTCTTGGCATAAAATAACTCGAGACGGATTGACATACTGATAAAATCAATCAATTAATAATTAATCTTGAGTATCTAAATTAATAAAGAATTGAAAATACTAGCGTACTTCAAACGTTTCACATTATTTTCGCAACCGCGGTTACAATTGTGACGGGGCATAAAATATTTATCTCATAACGAGAGTTTATTTTACGCACGTGTGACGTCGGGGCAATCTGGCACTTGCCGCCTCGCAAAATAAGTCCTAGTCAAGAGTCCTGTTTCGGGCATAAGGTAACTGGCAAATAATGTGGGTGTTAATTTGGGGCTAGACTCAGCCCGACACAGGCAAGGGGGATTCCAATTTCACGTTACACATACCAACCAGGTCTCTTCGTTTTCCTACCCCCTCGGGTAACGGAAAACACAGACTTCTCGGTTAAAACAAAATATTATTCACTGTAATCGGAAATTTTAATTTTCCGTATAATGTTTTTAAGGCGAATTGGACATTTAGCGAGAATAGATTGAAGCGAATGAAGCTGAAAAAAGATATGTGCAAAAGAATGCAAGTCGATGGATAAGCAAAATAACGAAGAGATTTCAACATAAGGGGCCATTTAAACTATAACAAAATTTTAATAGGTGAGGACCAAACAAATATTTAAGGTGCTGGCTATTGTAAACTAGCAGATAATCTTAAGCACAAATGTCTCTCTTTCTTCCTTCTTTCTTTCTTTCTGTTCTTTTAACTGTCGGCTTTGTTAAGCCAGGGCGGCAGTGTGAAACATAAATGTCTCTCTTCTGTTTTTCCTTTCTTTCTTCTTTCTTGAGAGAGTGCATATAATTTCAATATTTAGGAAGGGTAGCAGGAAAAACCGTTTTAAGTTATACTTAGCTTTTCGAAGGGTTTACTTCTTAAATTCCTTTCTTTTACGGGCGAGCGGCATTCTGTAGAATCTCGCTGAAGGCGATTCTGTTATCTTCAGTCCAAAGATTCTGTTCCACTCTTTCCCCGGAGTTTTGGATTAATAAATCGGCACGTCTCTTCACGCCAACTTCTGCCCTAAAACTCAATTCTTTTCGCGGGCGAGGTACCCGGAGTTTGGCTACAGTTTCAGCACATCTCGTCACGCCAACTGCTGTCCAAGAGTCGAGAATCATTTTCCCAATTTCCTCTGACGAAAAGGTCCTGCTTTCGGCGCTAAAAGCTTCGGCCAAACATCTGGCTCCTTCCTCCTCCACCTCACCCGGTCATGCTACTCATTCGGGCTACTATAATGACCTATATCCCCTTCTCTGTCCAAACAACTTGGGGTTATGGAGTGCAGATAGCTTGACCTGCATTCCAACTGCCTCAGCGGCCATTCGCTGGGCCTGTTAGTTCAAACACAGAAGGGGAAGGGAAATTAAATCTTACTTCTCCCCTCTCAGTGTCATAGCACGTCACACAATTCAGAAATTTTGAATGTTTTTACCGTGTCATGAAGGTTACAAACCGTACTGAACTGTAAGATGACAAGCTCACCTGATACTCTCCGAATGCAACTAACTTCCATAACTTGGAGCACGGCCTAGGAATTCACTGTTGGAGGCCAACCTGATCTTGCCTAATCGTCAAAATTCTTGCAAACCGAATAAAATTTCTTGAATAATCTGGTAACTATATTGTGATAAAGTACGCCTTCACCATTCACACAACAAATTTTTATGCTTTCTTTTGTCTCGTTATGCCTCCGTTTGAATTCATAAAGGGTAGTTCCCTAAGATAAGACTACGTTGCAAGGTCATGTACGTGGCTTTTAAATCACACACGGAGAGAAGCATTACACAACATGTCAACGCACTAACTACCATAGTAGTTGGGTTTTAGTGCATAGCATTCTTTCGTTGGGTTTTATGACATAGCATTCTTTGTAAGTTACTTAATGCCAAATCCATTTAAAAAATACAAACAGTTCTATTTCAAACGATTCAGTTTAGCTTGACTACACAGTTTGATTGTCAAAACCATTTCTATTTCTAGCTATTCAGTTTTCAAAAAATTCTATTTAAAAAAATCAGTTTAGTATAATTATACTTTTTGTTTACACACAGTTAAATATCAAAACAGTTCTCTTTCAAACAATTCAGTTTAAAGTAAGTACAGTTTCCATATCAAAAACAGTTCTATTCCAAACGATTCAGTTTAGCATACAAAAATCGATCCATTTCAAACAATTCAGTTAAATATAACTACACAGTTTAAGTCTTAAAAACAGTTCTATTTCAAATAATTCAGTTTCACATGAGTAAACAGTTTAGTTCTATTTAACCCATAGAGAGGACTCTATTATGTGCTACCACTACGGGTCACAGTGAACCTGGGAGCGATGAAGAGGTACTCTGCATTCCCCAAAGCTCCAACATTACAGGAACCTCTCCATCAGATTGTTTAGTATCACATTAGAGACTCTCGTTGACAGGGGGTCATACTCCTTTGCAGAGGTACAGTCGGAGTATTCTATAACCCAAGCCTACTGGACCAAACTACTATGATACTACCCTTCAAAGCAGATATATTTCTACAGCTTGGACTGCTTCGCTCACGTGATATATGCTTTGCAAATTGGCACGTAGAAAATATAGCAAAACTTATGATTCACTCCAGTATTTCAATTATATATTGGGTTCAAAATATTATATGTATATAAAACAACGACAAAAATACACCTTTTGTTTGTACATCATTGCTTTCTGACAATATTCGTATTCATCAAACTTCACCGACGGGTTATCTGAAATAAAAATAAAAAAGGAAAATCCGATTAACTTTTGTATAGAGATGTTTTGTATTGTATAATATTATGAACTGCTTTATTATTTCAGTAGATGTGGCCATTAGGTAAATATCTCAGTCACACATCTACGTCTTCTGTCTGAGCATCGCTCTAATCTTTTTCCCAAATTCAGGTGCATTGTCCCTGATTTTAGTCTTTTCAAATAGATAACGACTATTCAGACCATGCAGATCTTTCAATAATGAAATTATAAAAATTTGATTATACTGTGTAGAACTGTGTAGGGCATTACTGTGCGGAAAATGGAGGTAGGAATAGTTTTTTTTAGAAAAAAGCGTGAATGATTCTTTAATCAACGGCTAAGCTTCTTCATTCACTGTGATTTCAACCGATCAATGTTTTCCCAGTCGAAAACAAAAATAGGAATTCGGAATAAAAAGTTACTTGTGACGTACAATCCATTCATCGAGAACCGATCTTTTATGGATGATACCTTACCCATTAGGCAAATAAGGGTTTTATAATCATAAGTTGTCAGGAGTAGACGAGCTTAGTAACAACTGAAGATGAGAAATGGGATTATGAATGTATGTGCACACACCTCCGTTGCGGGCAGAATATGACACAAAATCAATTATCAAAAAGAATAAACCTGGTTTACATTCAAAACTGAAAATAATTTACATCATTTTACAATTTAATGCTGATATAACAATCGAATTTTGTATGCCTATGTGTTATTCAGTAAAAACAGCACATCGTAGAAAGACTTTTGTTACCAAATTGTGTTACTATGTTCTAATTTTTAAAAATGCATTTTTAATCCAATTTGTAACTTAAAAATGGTGTACGCATTCATCTAAATACTCCGTCAAGATTAAGATGCAATACAAGGTCTAATTTTTGCGAGGGGTTGCTAGTTTGAATTAAGATATTTCTTTCTTCTAGACAGGTTGCCTAACCAAGTCTAAATAGCTGTTTTCTCTACAAGTTACACATAGCTCGGGTTTGGGGAGAGAATAGAGGAATTAAGGCCTTTTCTAAGAGAATTAACAGCCCCATGCACGACATGAACTCAGACCAAAGATTTGGTTTCTTACGATGATAATCGTAACGCTAAGCACACCTCCATCTATGCATTTATTTATATATGCATGTATAGATGTATATATGTATGTATGTGTCCTTTTATTCATTTGTTTTCATCACCCTCGATCTTTAATCAACAAATGTTAGTCGGCAGTATGTTGGGGAAAACAATATTCTCTGGGACTTAAACAAGCACCCTTCATCTTCATGGGTCAAATATTCCATTACAATTGTCGTTCAGACTAGATAAATAAATCTAAATTCAACCTTTATTTCTCATCAAATTTTTACTGAACACTTTTTTGATTACCTGCAGAGCCGAGTTCAAATCCAGCGCGAAGCCCTTTACGTTATACTTTGGAAAATTATAAACTCGTCTCTTCTCTTCTCCAGCTTAGGGTAGATAGTCGGAAAAACTGAGTTCTTTAGCCTTGGTAGGGCAAATGGTCAAGAAATAAAATTCTGAATTCTACCATCTCTTTTTATCGAACCAACTCTGTCGACACAGCTAGGGTATGATACAAGTTCAATTTTTTAGTTAAATATAACCCTTTCTAGACTGATTGACTCACCAAAACTAAAGAACCCCTATCTGCCCCACAGTTTATCCATAGCTGGTGGGAAAACATGAATTCACGCTTTTTTAAAGAGCATTAGCGCGAAGTAACACACATAGCTTCGTCCAGGATTTGAACTCGGGCCGATTGCACATACTAAGACGATAACCGTTACAATAAGTGTGCTTCAGTGAATGTACCTATCTATTTCTCTTAGTCATTAAGTGTATTTTAGTCAAGTCATTAGAAGACTCTCTTGAATCATGTTACCCAGTACTATAAGATGCGTGGTTGAGTGATCAGCGATTAAGTCGGTCCGCCTAACAGACCTACTCGATGAAGATGATGCCTGGGCATCCGGAAGCATGATCAAAATAAGACCTGTTGATGGACTCTCTTGTAGCGCAAGTGGTTATTTAGCAATCTTATGCTAAGATGGATTATGAGATTTAGCTAAATCATTTATTCAGGAAAAAGCCATTCTGAGATGAAACTCGGAGTTATAAACACCTGATTTTTTTTAAAAAGCGTCCGTTTAAGAATAAAACACAGGAATGTAGACAGTTTTTTTCACTTCTAGAGAGTTTAAGGCACATTTATTGCTTTATTCCATACGATTGTCCCAAAATGATACCAGGAGATAACTATAATATAATTCAAACCTCATTTACTTTATGTTTCTAACGGGAAAAGACACATAAAAGAAAACGATAACAGCAACTTTATTATACAATAATTATGAACAAATGTTTTTATATAGCATCAATAAGTCGCATAACCTACCCTTGATCTCGAGACAGGCCAGTACAAGTTTGTACAGAATTGGAGCAGTTGCCTGTGCAGCAGCTCTCTCCTTTTCTTTATATGCTACCGCTGTTGTGTAAGAGAAATGCATGGTGTGAAAAACTTGTTATTAGTATTACGCATGGATTGACAGAAAAAGGTTGAACATAACGTAGGTCTGCCAGAGGGATACTGGCTCCTGATTTACCACTACTCCATCGAAAATTACCCTGTCACGCTGGTAAGAAGTTTAAAATCAGTGAAGCTAAAGATTACACTTTAGTATGAAGTAATCTTTAAAAATCTTCTTTAAACTGTCTTTCACGCACAAATACACACACACACACACACACACACACACACTCACACACACACTCACATATATATATACTGCCAATCAAAAGTATTTGGCAACCTTCAGAGATTTGCATATCTCATCCTAAAAGTATTATTTTTAACGAAAAAAGTTAAGCACCGCAATGATTCCATTTATTATACTAAATAGAAGTCCTCCTAAGCCTAATTAAATACAAATTATAAAAAAAACACACACACACACAAAAGACTTATTAAACTCTTGTTTCATTCAAAAGACCCCCTTTGGCCACTGTCACTGCTTCATAGATTCTCAGCATTCCTTTCACCAAAGACTGGAGCTCGACTGAAGATAGTTTTTCCCAGCTTTTCTGCAAGTGTTGCAAGAGATGAGTCGCTGTTGTTGGTTGTTTAGCTCTGACTTTTCGGTCAAGTCCATCCCACTTCAGTTCAATGGGATTTACCTACGCTGATCGCACCGACCAAGACATCAGTTGAAGGACGTGCTGTTCCTCTTTGTTTTTAAAGTACCTCTGGTAGACTTTACTAGTATGCTTTCAGTCGTTATCTTGCATGAGTTCTAATCCTTGACCAACCAGCCGCATTCCAGCAGAGATCGCGTGATGCTGCAGTACGCTGTGATATCTAGTGTGATTCAATATGCCTTCCACCTGAACCAAATCTCCGACTTTGCAATTGGCAAAATCCCTCCACACCATAACAGAGCCTCCTCCATGCTTTATAGCTGATGTGATACCGGGGGTTGCAGCTCATGCACTAACTCTTCGCATTGTATGGCTGTAATACATGCGGAAACATAGTCAACACAATAAAAACGAACGAACACACTTCTTTAGAAAAATACACCTCTCACACTTTATTCGAAAGGGTTGTGAAAGGGTTATGTATGAGAGGTGAGTTGGAGACTGAACAGAGACTGCAACATATTGACCCCCAGTTCCTCCGTCTTTTGCAGCACTTCTTTCTCGTTCTGCTTGGCTACTCTCTGATGAGAGCTGGTTCTCACTGCCTCGAACTGCAACAAACCCTCTCCAAAATTAAGTGAACTTCCTGTCGAACCAGGTTATGTCATTGTTTGACACCCACCTGCTTCCTGTGAGCGTCGCATCTCCACCAAATTTAACCCGTCCACAGTCAAGGTGATACCCTGATATCTTCGACCGGATGAACCTGTTCCTTGATCGACGTCTGGGTCGGAGGTCAATATATTACATTCTTCGATCATCGACCTTCCTATTTGACCATAAGATTTCGACTTTATTCCATTGCTCTATGATGCAGACTTTGTGCATGTTTGCCCACTGGAGCCTTTTGACATTGTTTTGCTTCCTCAAGAGTGGTTTCTTGAGAGCCATTCTGCTATATAATCTAGCTTCACAGTATTATCCTCGCTGAGGATGTGCACACCTTTTTTCATGACATTGGTTCAGTTGTGCAAGGAAGTTTGGTGAAGCCAGACCTCTGTCATGCAAACTGGTTACTCTAATAAAATTATTCTCTTCTCTTGTTGTTGCTTTTGGTTTAACCGCACAACGTTTGGTCTTGTTTTATCCAGTTTCTTGATGTCCCCTAACAGTATAATACACTGGAGTTCTGGGAATCTTTATTTTTATAACTAAAGAAGAAAAACGATTTTAAATCAATTTTTCAAATGATATCTGGTTATACTAAGGTCAATTTTACTGGAAAAGACTTGTATAAATAAAAAAAACATTGTGGTGCTTAAATTGTTTCTGTAAAAAGAACACATTTAGGATGAGAAATGAACTTTTTGAAGGTGGTAAAATACTTTTACTGTTGTGTGTATATATATATATATATATATATATAGGTATTATTCGGTTCAGTTAAACCGGAGTTGGGAGTAATTCATTTAGGACGAAAAAACCATTCAACAGTGATTATTTAAATTTTCCTGGTAAAGTATATATATATATATATATATATATAAGTAGGCCAACCGTAGTCGATGATGAGCCAAAAGCTTCCTTTTCAATAGCTAGTACCCCGAAGTGTAGAGGAGGCTGATAATCCTTATCGCTGGATTGTTCCACTTACCATTTATCTGTTATATTGTCATATGCAGATTCATGCAGAAAGAATCACGACGACACAATGATAAAGAACGAGCGAGGACTTCTTCAGAAAAATATGTACCTCTCATTTTATTGTAACGTTTGTGTGTGAGAGGGAGTTGGAGACCGAACAAAGACTGCAATATATTGACCCCATTCTTATGGCCATCAGCGTTGAGTCTTTCCCGTTCTCTTGATGCTCAACCGGAGGCCCGGGGGTTCAGCTTTCTGCTGATTGCTGGCTTTCTCTACCACACCTTGTCACTAACGGGTCTCCGAGGGCCCCTTCGGCCGGGAGTGGCTTTCCCTACCACATCTTATAAGCAACTTCTCTGGTCCCCAACTGTCTGACTTCCTGTCTTGACCGAGTTATATAATAGTTCAACGCCCATTCAATCGCCTTCTCAATCTTTGGAATGGCATGTTTGATCGTACTCAAGTGGAAATAATTGTCATGCAGTTCACAGGCCATTCTCTTCCGGTGCATCAGTCGATGAGTGCACCATGGGAATTTTGCCTTGACCCATTTTGTTAGGCAAGTCCACCTACGCGATTTCTCCTCATAAGTGCCATCGGAATGTGTCACTTCCGTCCGGTGCATCACTTTGGAATGGCATATATGGCCGGGTTGAAGGTCAATATATAACAGATCCATACCATAAAATCCTGAGTTTTAAGCAAGGAGTAATTTTGAGTCTTTGGTATGATCGATCTGGGATTGAAACTTGGTCTGTCGGACCTTACCGGACACTCTATTATACCAATTGACCACACACACACACACACACACACACACACACACACACGCATATATATATATATATATATATATATATATATATATATATATATACGAGGATCATTAAATAAGTTTCCAAATTTTTTTCGTATTGGCACTTTTATTGATTGTACACACATAAAACTCTACTCCCCTTCGAAGTAATCTCCTCTGGCTTCAATGCACTTGTTGTACCGTTCCAACAACTTCTGGAAGGCCTTATGGAAATCCTCTTGTGTGAGCCTGTCAATGACTTTATCACAGCCTCTTTCATATCCTCATTTGTCTCATAAAGACAGTCTCTCAGCTTAGGGAATAATTAAAAGGAGCAAGGTCTGGGCTATAGGGAAGCTGAAGAACTGTCTTGATGCACATCTTGGTCAAATACTCTGTGACAAGGATGGAGTAATGGACTGGTGCATTGTCCTGATGGAAATCCCACTGAGCCGATTTGAAGAGTGCTGGCCACTTCCGGTGGAATCTCTTCCTGAACTCCCTTAAAGCCTCAACATAGTATTCTTTGTTGACTGTCTGTCCAGTAGGAACCCAGTGCCTGTAGATCATGCCAGTGCTGTCAAAAAAAGGGATCATCAAACGTTTGTGGGTGGATTTGCTCTGTCTGGCCTTCTTGGGTCTGAGAAAGCCTGCATGCTTCCACTGGAAACTCTCTCTCTTGGTCTCTGGGTCATAGCAGTAGATCCAGATTTCATTGCATGCCATTTTTCTAAGTTTAAAACAGAATTTTATTACTTATCGTTCTTCTAAAATCCAGATTTCATTTTTAAAATTCACCTGCTGTGACAATCAGGCTTTAGTAGGGTGTATTCCAATTGCTGCTGTAGCTGTTGATTTGAAGCTGAAATCATAATCTTTGGACGGTCATCTCATAAGATGTATAGCAAAAACATATTGAATTTTCAAGGTTGTATAACAATTTTAAATTTCTGTAGACAAAAAGTCCGGAAACTTAATTGAATGCAACACGTATATTTACATATATACATACATACATATATATATATATATATGTGTGTGTGTGTGTGTGTGTGTGTGTGTGTGTGTGTGTGTGTGTGTGTGTGTGTGTGTTAGAAAAGGTGACAGTAATGCATTGATCGGCACTAGTATAATATCAACAATTTAAAGCTGTATGCATTTTTTTCGTTATCAAGATAATATATTTTGTGTGTGTAAAGATATATGTATGGTTGTGTCACAGTGTAGGAGAGAAAGTCAATTTACACACTAAGATGTAAGGAGAGAATTCCTGATTATCAGCAGTAGAGAATGTAATGATTGTGTAAACATCGTTATCGACTATTGGTTGACAAGAAGATATTTTTATACATGAAGAATAATTAAGAGATGTCACGATTGAATGCTTTCGTGGAGGAACATGATGTTAAATTTTCACTGAAAAAAGATAAAGTTGGTTTGTTGGGTTTTATGGCATATCAACCTTTGTAGGTTATTTAACGCCAAATCCATTTTTATGTAAATAATCTGTTCTATTTAAAACAATTCAGTTTATAAGTACACAGTTTAATGGTCAAAACATTTCCATTTCTAACTATTCAAGCAGTTGTATGTAACAATTCGGTTAAGTGTAAATACAGTTTTAATGTCGAAAAACAGTTGTATTTCAAATAATTCAGTTAAGCATAAGCACGCAGTTAAAGTGTAAGTATGGTTTAATTGTAAAAGTCATTTCTATTTCGAACTATTCAGTTTTACTCAAACAATTCATTTTAGCATAAGTATGCTGTTAGTTCTATTTAACCCATAGATTGGACCCTTATCAGGTGCTACCACTCCAGGCCAGAGTGGACCTGGGAGCAATGGCAATAAAGGGGTACTCCGCATTCCTCAAAGCTCCAGCATTGCTCGAACCTCACCATCAGATTGTTTAGTGTCATATCCAGGACACTCGTTAGGGGGGGGTCTTACCCCTCTGCAGAGGTGCAGTCAGTGTATTCTACAGCCCCCCCAGCCGACTGGGCAAGAAAGATAAAGATGAAAGTTGTGTAGAAATAGAAATCAACGCAAAGGTTTATCTATTTGATCGTTTTATTTATTCAATTCAGGGAGGCAGCAGATTGAATAAAAGTGTGTTGATTTATCGATGATTCTAATTGGTTGAAATACATTTTTAACAATTTTTTGTTATTAATGTTTAGGTTGATCCTTCAAAGTGTACCCGTCAATTTGAATATTTTCGTCTTCTATATCAAAGAAATTCAAAAAGTGTGGCGTCCCAAACGAAGGCGCTGATTGATTAATAAATAGACACTATTTTCATTAAAAAAATTAATACTATTTTAAAATGAAAAATAATCGATTTTCCATATATATATATATATATATATACGTGTGTGTGTGTGTGTGTGTGTGTGTGTGTGTGTGTGTGTGTGTGTGTGTGTGTGTGTGTGTGAGCGCGAGCGCATAATTACCTTTAGTCGAAAGCGAAAACAGAGAGATTCAGATGAGCATTGGTCTCCCTACACTACCAAAATAACCTTCTTTAAGAACAACTCCCATGCCAGAGTAGGCGCAAAATATATTGTAATCTATTAAAATGTGTATAGCATGACCGGGAAGAAAGGTGGAACCAATCGGTTGCAATACTCGAACACATAACTGTAGTTATGATGATATGGACTATCTTAATTGATCTCTCTCTCATTATCTATCTGTCTATCTGTCGAGAAAAGACCTCCAAGCTATAGCAGCAGAGCACGAAGAAAACCAAAAAAAAAATTGGACATGGAGTGTGTTACTTTAATCATGAGACAGAAAAGTGTAAAAAGTTGTCATTCACTTATAAATATATACTGTCGTAAAGTAACGAATTAAGATGCAAGTACTCAATAGGCTATCGATTATATGAAAATCAGACCTAACCGATAAAATGAAACGCAGTTTCTTCCAGGCAGCGGTCACATCGATACTGCTATATGGATGCGCTACATGGACTCCAACAAAATGGCTGGAGAAGAAGCTAGACAGCAATTACACAAGAATGCTGCGAGCAATCTTGAACAAGTCCTGGCGGCAACACCCCACAAGACACCAACTGTACGGACACCTGCCTCCTATCCCGAAACCTATTCAAGTTAGACGAACCAGACATGCAGGACACTGCTGGAGAAGCAGGGACGAGCTCATAAGTGATGTACTCTTATGGACCCCTACACAAGGCCGCGCAAAAGCAGGACGACCAGCACGAACATACATTCAGCAGCTTTGAGAGGATACGGGATGTTGTCCTGAGGACCTGCCAAGGGCGATGAACGATAGGGAGAAGTGGCGAGAGAGGGTCAGGGATATCCGTGCTAGTGGCACGACATGATGATGATGATGATGATGATGATATATATATATATGTATATATTATTGAATTTACGAAAGAAATGAAAATTTAATTGACAATTTAAAATTTCATAGAAAATGATCTTCTCCTTGGTTTATTGGCTCACATATTGTTTTTCTTTAAATTGTCGGCATATATTTTGAAATGATTTGAAAAATAAACTGCATTTACTCTTTCTAACGGAAAAAGACACATCCCAAAAGACTTTGTCTCTCAGAAAACGATAGAAGTAACTTTATAAATTACATATTACATTTAATCGTCTCCTTCATTATTTTTCTTACATCTGCTTACATTTAATGCATTTCATTTGGTAAAGTAGGGATCAAACATTGAAAATATAAAATGAAGAATTCTAAAGAAATTTCAAGAAAGCAAAAAGGAAATTGAATAAAACCCCTTTTTTCAATTTAAATCCGTCATTTGAATTTTAACGGCTACATATTTTTCACCTTTCACTTTCGGAAAAATTTCATTAATAAGAAAAATAAACATAAACAAAATGGTTGCGTCAAAAAAATAGATAACCTTTATTTTACTGACAAAAGAAATATTGCTCGGTGTAAAAAAAAGTTTCGTGTTCTGGAAGAAAAGCAAAAAAAGGCAAAAGTGGCGCTCGTATGGTAACGGTTGTGATATTAGGAAGTGGAATCAAATAGCCGAAAACGATGATGTTTGCTCGCATTTTACTCAGCACTTATACCTCCGAGAAACTGATGAATCTAATCCTGCTGTTATGAGCATATCAGGTAGCCTGGGCTCTTTTCCCTTGGTATGGGAACCAGTCTTAGAGAAGAAAAACCTCTGAATTCAAACCAGTTGTAAACCTGGAATTTTTGCTGAAACATTTGGATATTGAGTTATGAATATCAAGGTTAATGCTTTAAATCCACTACATCGATGTCTTGGAACTTTTATACTGAGATAATCGACGGTTAGTGGAAACGAATAGATGTCAATAAAACTCCGCTGTGTATTTACTACCTCTGTTCAACACATTTGAAAAGACTTATTCTTAACTGCTCCGTCACTATGTTATTAATCTCATATCGGAAAATTAAGCTCTTTTTTTTTTTAAATGTTCGTACTGAGGTGTTTATTCATGTAAAGATGGATTACTGCTTACTTTTTGTTGAGATTGTACATCACCAAATTATATAATAAGATTCTATAAATCTATTTCGTTCTTTCACACTGTAACATTTAATTTTCTACATTAATCTTATCTGACTACGAATACTGCTACTACTACTACTACTAATACTACTACTACTACTACTACTAATAATAATAATATAGAGATGAATACCTCGACCTTGCTCGAGAACGAATCTCGACCTTGCTCGGTACAATCTCGAACATATATGTAAATGGACTGAAAAACTTGGAAATAAGAGGACAAGTGGAGACAATCCAAACCACAGCATTATCACGAATTGGTCAGAATACTGAGAAGAGTTATGGAGATTTTTTGTTCCTCAAATCCAGTGATAAATCATCAGCTAACGCTGGTTTGAAAAACTCTGAAAGGAGTAAGAATAAATTTACTGTGAGTCAGAACGAAACTAACTCAGCCTCTCCTTCGAGATATGTATATTTAAGGATATTAACAGTTGTCCTGAGGATAATATACTATCAGCGTTTCGTCAGAGTCTGATTTCATTAAACAAAACAAATTGCCTTGGTTTAAATGCTTTAGTTTTTAAAAAATCACGTTCATTACAAACATTAAAATACTAACATTTAAAAATTTACTCGGAAATTCCATAAATTTCTAAAAGAAGAAATTGATACGTTATCAACGAATCTTCATTGTGTTTCATCAAAATATACCTGCCTTGGTTTAATCCTAAATGTTACATTAAAGGTGTTTCTGGTAAGCAAAACCTTTTTGTGTACTTTTGTAAACGCTTCAATTTAACAAAAAAAAAACTGCTTTTGCCTCAAACATTTAAACATTAACATTTAAGAATTTACCAAGAAATTTATAAAATTTCAAAGACGGGGTGAATTAATTTAACATAATGAGACTAACTCGACCTTTCCATCGAGATGCATATATTTGATGATGTTAATTGGTGACAAGGAATCTATACTACGACGTGCATACAATAAATTTCCAGACTTTTTCGTATGATAATACAAACATCAAACTCTACTCCCCTTCGAAGTAATGTTCTCCGGCTGCAATGCACATGTTGTACTGTTCCAACAACTTCTTGAAGGCCCCATGGAAGTCCTATTGTGTGTGCGCGTCAATAACCTTCGTCACAGCCTCTTTCATCTCCTCAAATGTCTCATAACGACAGCATCTGAGCTTAGGGAATAACCAAAAGTCACAGGGAGCAAGGTCTGGACTATGGGGAGGCTGAGGATCTGTCTGGATGCCCATCTTGGTCAAATAATCTGTGACAAGGATGGAGTCGTGGACTGGGGTATTGTCCTGGTGGAAATGCCACTGAGCCGATTTGAAAAGTGCTGGCCTCTTCCCTAGGAATCTCTTCCTGGACTCCCTTAAAATTTCAACATAGTAACCCTAACCCTAACCCTTTGGACAATAAACTCTGGTCTATTGACTTCCTTACTCCTCCCACACTTCTCATCATCCCTCACAGACTCCCTACCTTCGTTGAATCTCTTATGCCACTCAAAAACCGATGCTCGATTCATACAAGATGCTCCAAAAGCAGTCTGAAGAATTCCATACGTTTCTGTGGCATTTTTTCCAGCTTTTAAACAGAATTTGATTGCATATTGATCTTCTTTCGATAGAAGACATTCAAAAACATTCTGCCTTATTCGCTGACTTTTGGAAAGACTAACATCAATTGGCTTTATAGTAGAGTAAGCGTGTCTTTACATTTAAAACGCATAGTTTAAGCATTATTTCACAAACAAAATACAGCATAACATTTTGTAAAATTCAGCATTTTAAATTGATAGGACTTAAAGACATACTGACCAATATTGATATATTTCTTCCAGTTGGCTCCTGAGTTCAAATGCCTCTTCTTCGTTTTGACTTTTATTTACTACTGAAACTATAGGTAGCGGTCTACTGGGGGGGGGGAGATAATTCATTTCGTTTCTCTTTTTTTTTTCTTTTCTTTTACGTAAAAAAACTTACTTGGAAACCCACCAAAAATAACGCATGAACCAATCACCAGAATAATTAGCAAACAATTAGACATTAAACTAGGACCGTTCACACAAGAAGAACTCGACTCGGTTCTCAGAAAAATTAAAAATAGGAAAGCTGCAGGGCTGGACGAAATTCCCCCGGAAGTATGGAAGACCAGACAATTCGACGACATACTGCTCCGACACTGCAACGCAGTATACAATCAAAATCCGATAGATAGATGGATGAAGGGATGCATACTCCCCTTCCCTAAAAAGGGGGACCTCGGATTAGCCAAAAACTACCGAGGCATAACACTTACATCCATAGCTGCCAAAATCTACAATGCCCTACTACGAAACCGAATAGAACCCAAAATCGAAAACATACTTAGAAAAAACCAAAATGGCTTCCGAAGAAATAGATCCACGACCTCACAAATATTAACCATCCGCAGAATCCTTGAAGGTGTACGGGCAAAGAACCTACAAGCGACATTAATATTTGTCGACTTTACCAAGGCTTTCGACTCCATTCACAGAGGAAAGATGGAACAAATCCTACTAGCGTACGGCATACCTAAAGAAACCGTAGCGGCAATAACGATTCTCTATAGAAACACTAAAGTAAAAGTACGATCACCGGATGGAGACACAGAATACTTTGACATTGTAGCAGGAGTACTACAAGGGGACACGCTGGCCCCGTACCTCTTTATAATTTGTCTTGACTACGTACTTAGAACATCGATTGACAAAATCAAAGAGAATGGCTTCGAACTGACGAAGAAAAGAAGCAGAAGATACCCCGCAACAACAATTACCGATGCCGACTACGCCGATGACATAGCGATACTGGCAAATACACCTGACCAAGCCGAAACACTTTTGCATAGTTTGGATCGAGCAGCAGCAAGCATAGGCCTCTATGTTAATGCACACAAAACGGAATATATGTGCTATAACCAAACGGGGGACATCTCCACTCTAGAAGGAACCCCACTTAAACTAGTAGACAAATTCACGTACCTAGGAAGCAGCGTCGAATCAACCGAAAAGGACATCGAAACGAGGTTAACGAAAGCATGGACAGCTATCAATAGGCTATTGATTATATGGAAATCAGACCTAACCGATAAAATGAAACGCAGTTTCTTCCAGGCAGCGGTCACATCGATACTGCTATATGGATGCACTACATGGACGCTAACAAAACGGCTGGAGAAGAAGCTAGACGGCAATTACAGAAGAATGCTCCGTGCAATCCTGAACAAGTCCTGGCAGCAACATTCCACAAGACACCAATGAGATGAACTCATAAGAGATGTACTCTTATGGATCCCCACACATGGCCGCGCAAAAGCAGGACGACCAGCTCGAACGTACATTCAGCAGCTATGTGAGGATACAGAATGTTGTCCTGAAGACCTACCTAGGGCGATGAACGATAGGGAGGAGTGGCGAGAGAGGGTCAGGGATATCCGTGCTACCAGCGCGATATGATGGTGATGATTGATCTGCTAATGTGCCAGATTGCATTTTTGAAATTCACCAGCTGTAACAATCAGGCTTTAACAGGGTCTCTTCCAATTGCTGCTGTAGCTGTTCATTTGAACCTGATATCATAAAAATTGGTCAGCCATCTCATAAGATGTATAGCAATAACATAGTGATATTTCAAGTGTCTACGACAATTTTAAATGCCCATACGAAAAGAGTCTGGAAACTTATGGTATGCACCTCGTTTTTGGGGTTGTCCTCGTGGTGTAATAGTTAAAGTGATGGACTGCGGAATCGTAGTACGCGAGTTCGTACTCCAGTTGCGCTATTACGTTCACTTTCTGGCAAATACCCTTGGGAAAGGTATGAACCCCCTTATCCTTCCAGCTATGGGTTAAATAGTTCCACTACTGTTCTTCAAGGAGAACAGCTTTGGCATTAAATAACATACAGAGGTTGATATGCCATTAAACAAAGAAACCAAGCCAAACAACCACACATAAACGAAATCCCAATGGTTTTTTGTCTGTATTTTTCATCATTTTAATTCATTCCATCTTCTTAACTGCCTGATGATTGTTGTTTTGCAAAAAACTCGATGAAACCCAGGGTTGCAGACAATATTCCATTAATTAAATATATATATATATATATATCTAATATATATATTTATTATTATTATTATTATTATTACATATATATATATATATATATATATATATATAAGTATTTAAAAGAAAAGAATTTCGTAAAAAGTACCAAAAAGAAGCATCATTTATTTTATCCTTGTAAGCTTTTTCCATTTTGCCTTAATCAGAAACATTTGCTAGGAAAATTCAATTAAATGTTGTAGCAAAGAGAAACAAAGATGATGACAATTGCGTGTTAAAAACGAAAAGAAAATTTATCAAATAAAAAAGAGTGAAGATAAATTTAATATATTCACACGTGTAACTTCTTTTCTTAGTTGCTCTTCTATGAATTCTTCAGAAACAGAACAGGATTACTTTCTGTCTGCATGTAGTTGGCCGGCAAATAGTGATTTAAATAGATTCAAGAACTCTTACGTGTCGAAGTAACAGAAGAGCACTTACGATCTTAAAACAATACTAAGTTTCGGCAACAACACAATTATAGTTGTCGAATAACTGCTGCCTTATATATATATATATATATATATATATATATATATATATATATATATATATATATATAAACAAACAATAGGTCACATTAAGATAATAAATCTATTTCCATCCTGTTAAAAAGCATTGATATAAATCAATGCTCTAAAAAATTAACAGGACTCCTTCAAATCCTACAAGAAAATGCATTTAAATAACTCTTTCACATTTACTACCAGACTTTAAAAAAGCAAAAAAATCCTACATTTATTTCGCCTACATAACCCTTCCAAATCAAATAACATTAAGTATCAACTTATTTTGTCATGTAAAGAACATCCGGTTTCATCTTACTCCAAATTTAACAGAGGAAAAATTTTCTCCTACAAAATACATGTCTAACTATGCACATTTTCCATTGAATCATTGGAGTTAAACCATTATTTTTCAACTGCAAACAAAAATGTTTTCATGAAGCTGTTTGATTTGATTTGATTTCATATTTTACTTTCTCACAGGAACGCTTGAAAAATCAACCATCTTTATCCAAACATTTTTGGAAGTTGAAAAATAGTAGTTTAACTCCAAAAATTCAATGGAAAATTTTGAAAAGATCTACAACTAGCAGCTTTGTAAGAAGTAATTCATGTCTGAAGGAAAATATACAAATTATATTATACGTTGATCCTGTTAACCTATTGAATCAGAAATGTGATTTTATTGCTAGATGTTTGCACAGAAATAAATGTTTTGAAAAATAATGGAATAAATAGATAAATAAATAACTATGACTTATTAAACTGATAAATGAATTAAAATTTGAATTAATTCTATTAAAATTTTGCCCGGTAATTGTAATTTGAGAAAGAGTTTACCATGAATAAAATTGGTTATAGATTGATTTATTTGATGAAAATGATTAAAATTTGATGTACTAAATTAAGATATGTCTGAATAATAATTCTTTATATAATACTTTGGATAGTTAGACATGTACATTTGTAGCTGTAAATTTTTCCTTGTGAAATTTGAAGTAAGAGGAAACGGGATGTTCTTTACATGGCAAAATTAGTTGATAATTATTGCTATTTCGTTTGGATGGGTTACGTTTATATTGGCGAAATAAAGGATTTTTGAAAAGTCTGGCAGTAAATGTGAAAAAGTTATTTTAATCCATTTTCTTGTTTGATCTGAAAAAGTCCTGTTAATTTTTTAGATTTATATCAATGCTTTTAACACGATGGAAATAAATGTTTATCTTAATATGATCGATTTTTAAAAAATAATTTGCTCGGTGGATTTTATTTGCATTGAGCTCTTGACCGAGATGACTAAAATTTAATGTTCTATATTTGATTATTTTAATTGTCCAGTTTGGAATTGTTCCCACCTCCAGATTTACTATATTAAGCACTGTGGCCGCAAGTGTCTATTTAAGTATATATATACTTTAAGGGTTTTGTTTTACTTTAATTATTTTCCCCCTTAAATAATCTATGAGAGTTTGCACGTGTGTGTATGTGTGTTTGCGTGTGATGTACAGTAAAATTCACCTGACTACGATCTTTAGTGCCTTTGTGTCTCTGTGTGTGTGTATAATTGAGTTCTGTTTGTTTAATGTTGGTTTGAATTTTTCTCAGAACTATTTTTTTAATTTGCAATAATGTGTAGGCGTCAGTCTGGTATATTGGCAATATTTTAACACAGAATACACTCTCGTAAAAACAAAGAAGAGGGAAAAAAGAAAAGAGAAACAACTCTTCCAGAGACGTAAATTTGCCTCGGACAATTAACATGTTACCACGACCTGAAAATTCTGACATAAATTCTACTATATGACGCAAAGGCCGAAAGAAAGAGATATACACTAGAAACACGTGTAGAAGAAAAATGAATAACTTAAAAATTTATCTCCTAGTGTACCTATTCATTTAAAAATATATATGTATGTATGTATGCACACACACACACACACACACACACATACACACATATATATATATATATATATAGACTTTTGACTGAAACTATGAAAATTCTCACGCTATACAATGATTTCAGACTATACAATATTTGAAATAAAGGGTCTGACTCAAACTACAAGAGAACCGAATGCCCAGTTTTGTGACCGACGACAAAATGTCAGTTACCAAAATGTTCATGATAGGTGTGAAAAACAGTCCTACACGTGGGTTGGGAATTTCTTTATTGGTTTATTAGGGATCCTTCTTTCTTATTTTAACCAGGTGTCTATAATAACTCAGAGTTTTTTTTCCGTTTTTGTTGCGTAACAGAGTCTCGATGAAAGTTTGCAAAGACAACGTAAAGATGAAAAGATAATGAGTCAATACTCGGAACGGAAAAGGTGAGACTCGTGATCCCAGAAGAAATCCACTCACTTTATTCATGAAGGTGCAGCTTCCCTCAGGACATTTCTGAAAAACAGGAAGACATGAATTAGTTTTCTTGTCGATGAAGGAAAGATCTCTTTATTGATAAAGCATTGCCTCTCAAAAAAGGAGGAGCAGTTTCCCAAGCTCCAAAATTTAAATCATCAAATATCACTCATAGCTGATTAAGGAACTGTATCTTTTAAAAAATTCCCAACTAATGTGTGTGGCCATTTTTCGAAGCTGTTGTTAGAACTTTCGTGATTGGCCTGTTTCACTGGTGCCGCTTCATTAGATATTTCACTTTGAGCATTTTGATTTTTATTAAATTCTGATCAGTTAAGATTTTAATTTTTATTATTTTATTGCATTTACAAGGCTCACCCCACCCACACACACACACACACACACACACATATATATATATATATATATATATATATATATATATATATATATATATATTGTGATTCATAACCGTTTAAAATTTACCTCGCAGCTAATATCTCCTCGTGGCTGAATTGTTAGAAGCTTTGGTTGACGTTTGAGTCAACCGGGTTTCGGTCCCAGCTACGGGAAGATAATGTCTATCAACACTGATGAGTTCTGATAGAACGAAACAGATCTGTCTGTGGATGACTATAGAGATATATATACTCCCCTACCCCCGTGGGGTTCAGTTCTCTGGCGAAGAAGTAATCGTGTTGACATTAGCGTCTATTGCAATCCTCTTCGTTTGAATTGAGGTCTCGGCTACCATTGAACGGATGTATGTAAACAATAGTAATTGTGATTCATAACCGTTTAAAATTTACTTCGCAGCTAATATCTCCTCGTGGCTGAATAGTTAGAAGCTTTGGTTGACGTTTGAGTCAACCGGGTTTCGATCCCAGCTACGGGAAGATACTGTCTATCTACACTGATGAGTTCTGATAGAACGAAACAGATCTGTCTGTGGATGACTATATATATATATATATATATATATAGAGAGAGAGAGAGATAGATGTTGTTTTATAAAGAACAAGAAAGTACAGAAGAAAATATAGATATATACATATGTTTTTTGTCGATGTCGAGACATCAAACCGATCGTATATACATCTACACTTCACGATTATATTACATAAGTTTCTCGACTATATGCGTGATTTCATTTCAGTTTTAGAATTTGAGAAATCTAAAAACTATATATATATATATATATATATATATATATATATATGATTGCTGACTGATATTACTTAGCTAGTTACATTGCAGCGTGGATAGATATATAAATATTCAAGCACCCATAGATTTCTAAACACAAATAAATAATAGACAGTTTGGTGCCAAATTAAAAGTCATTTATATTGGGTTGAAACTAAATAATGACATCCGTGGATCATTAAATAAGTTTCCAGACTTTTATTGTATGGGCACTTTTATTGATAGTACACACATGAAACTCTACTCCCCTTCGAAGTAATATACTCCGGCTGCAATGCACTTCTTATACCGTTCCAAAAACGAAGACCCCATGGAAGTCCTCTTGTGTGAGCGTGTCAATGACCTTCGTCACAGCCTCTTTCGTCTCCTCGATTGTGTCATAATGACAGCATCTGAGCGTAGGGAAGAACAAAAAGTTACAGGGAGAGGGTCTGGATTATAGGAAGGCTGAGGAAGTGTCTTGATGTCCATCTTGGTCAAATAGTCTGTGACAAGGATGGAGTTGTGGACTGGTGTATTGTCCTGGTGGAAATGCCACTGAGCCGATTTGAAGAGTGCTGACCTCTTCCAACGGAATCTTTTCCTGAATTCCCTTAAAACCTCAACATAGTAACCCTAACCCTAACCCTGTGGCCAATCAACTCTGGTATATTGACTTCCTTACTCCTCCCACACTTCTCATCATCCCTCACAGACTCCCTGCCTTCCGTGAATCTCTTATGCCACGCAAAAACTCATGCTCGATCCATGAAAGATACCCCAAAAACAGTTTGAAGCATTCCCTACGTTTCTGTGGCATTTTTCTAAGTTTAAAACAAAATTTTATTGCATATCGTTCTTCTAAAGTGTCCTCACATCCAGATTGCATTTTTGAAATTCACCAGCTGTGACAATCAGGCTTTAGTAGGGTGTATTCCAATTCCTACTGTAGCTGTTCCTTTGAAGCTGAAATCATAAAAATTGGTTAGTCATCTCATTAGATGTATAGCAATAATATACTAAATTTTCAATAGTCTACGACAATTCTAAATTCTAGTACAAAAAAAGTCTGGAAACTTATTGAAGGCACCACGTAATAGGTAATTATTGCCTCCTAACTTCAGCCCCAATCTATATCTAATTTAATCTTATAATTACCAAAATGTATAGACAGCTAAGATAGTTTCTCGGCATCCGTTCTTTTCGTCCATCGTTTGGTAAGTCTTCGGAGTTGGGAACAATTCCAAGCAGGATAATTAAAATATTCAAATATTGAACATAAAATTTAAGTAATCCCGGTCAAGAGTTCAAAACAACTTCCAGTATCCTAGTGTGATCCCTGTCAATATTTTCTTTAGGGGTTTGGTTAAAATTCAAGTGGTTCAACTCTATAATAGTACTTACATGGTTTTAGCTTGGAAGAATTTCCGTTTTATCTTTTTAGAGAAATCAGATTTCCATATGGTGGATAACCTGCCAAAAGTAATCCATGTTTTACCTATGCTTATGTTGACATTAATTTCAGTAGAAGAGATATTACTGCCGAGGTATGGGAACATGTCCACTAATTTCAGAGCCTTGCCATCTTATGAGGAGGGAGATCATCTTGATTAAAACTCATGAATTCACGTAGATACCAATGTCTGTTGCTGTCTGCTCCAGGCTATGCAGCTGCGTTTCGGCTTGAGCAGGTGTACTTGAAAGAAGAATTAGATAAATGTTGAAAATGATTTATGAAGAATGAGAAATAATACTCTCAGTTTTCGCTTGTAACGAAAAAAAAGTACGTGTAACCTATTTTCCCATTTTATATAAATATCGATACTCAAATATTTTTTTTATACTTTCATGATTAAACATCTGAAGAAAAGAAATCGTATTGTGAGGCCAAAGTGCAGTTTTAAAATATGGATAACATGTTTTCCAGTTCGCAATTTTGATAAAGATCAAATAAATCACAAGTTATCACCCCATTCAAACAAGGGCAAGTGATTTGAATATGATCAATATGGACTTTGAAGAAGACAACATGAAAGCCATATTGTCTACGGTACTTCGATCTGTCTGTTTGGCTGAGGGGTCGATTTAAAGAATTGTCTCGAGATCGACGAATCTCCACTTATCTTTTCAACGTTTGAAAATACGAATCTGGCGTTGACGCAAAAGATTACAGACGATAAGTAGGATAAAAATTATGGGTTAATGGAGCGTGCACGATGCTGGGTAATAGGCGTGATTTTCTCGTTTTTCTTGTGACGTTTTTAGAGAAGTAATCGATCCTGTATAAGTTGGAGGAATGGCGGGAACGTTTCTGAAAAGTCAAAAGTGATATCAATACGTTTGGCAGAGACATGCAGATTTTCACGTCTCCGCTTGTCTAAGAATTTTTACAGTTTTCTGCTTTCTTCTAATATGTTACTGATTCACTAAATAAGTTAAAAGGCATTTTTCCTTTCCTTGCTTTATTCTTTTGGATAACTTTTTCACTCGTTTTTTATTTTTATTTTCTCTTTTTATAGTTTATGTTTTGTTACATCACACTGTAATGTTCTCGTTTTTCTTTAACGCTGTTTTTTGCCTTTTTCATATTTTTCTTTCCTCTTTCGGTCAGTTTTTCGAAAAGTCTGGGTTTTTTTTTTCTTTTTTTATTTCTTTCAATCTTTTTCCGTTCTCCATTTTGCTAAATTTTCTTTCTTTCGGTATTTCGGTATTTCTATCTTTCGGTATTTCGGTATTTCTGTATTTCTTTCTTCAATTTTCTATATTTTTTCTTTCAGTATTTCTTTCTTTCTTTCTCACTTTTTCATTTTTCACATTCACTCTTTAGATATTTCTCTCATAGTGTTTCTTTCTTTCTTTCGGTATTTCTTTCTTTCGGTATTTCTTTCTTTCTGTATTTCTTTCCACAATTTTCTATATTCTTTCTTTCAGTATTTCTTTCTTTCTTTCTTTCTGACTTTTACATTTTTCACATTCACTTTTTAGATATTTCTTTCTTAGATTTTCTTTCTTTCTTTCTTTCTTTCTTTCTTTCTTTCTTTCTTTCTTTCTTTCTGTATTTCTTTCTTTCTTTCTTTCTTCAGTTTTCAATATTCTTTCTTGCAGTATTTTTTTTTTCTCACTTTCACATTTTTCACATTCACTCTTTCGATATGTCTTTCTTAATTTTTCTTTCTTTCTTTCTTTCTTTCTTTCTTTCTTTCTTTCTTTTATTTTATCTCCTTTTCTTTCTTTTGCAGATCTGAATTATTTACCCCTTTGCTCCTTTTCCTTTTTATTTCCCTTTAATGTCTTCTCCCATTCTGTGTTAATATCAATAAATTCTTCTTCTTCTTCTTCTTCTTCTTCTTCTTCTTCTTCTTCTTCTTTCAGTTTCCTAATCTTGTTTCCCACATCCTCTCTCAAAGATGATATTTTTATATCCCACCTCCTTATTTTGCAAAGACATCTCTCATTCTCGTTTTTTTTATCTCATTTGTTTGCGACGGTTGTTTTTACTTCTGTGTGCTTTGTTTTTGTTTTTTTGTTTTTTGGTAATGGCATACCAACCTTCGCGGATTATCTTAATACCAAAGCCATACTCGTAAAAGAACAACAGTGGTACTATTCAACGCTTAGCTCAGAAGATAGGAGACTCCATAACTTTCTCTCGATTCTTAGAGCGAAAGTGTTGTGTTCTGGTTAGTGAACACAAGTAGTAGTAATAATAAGACAAACCACGATATGTGAGGAAAATTGTTATATTTACAGGAAAGAGTATTTACAAGAGAGAAACTGTTAGTAAAAAGAACACAGGATTAGTGATAGAGTAATGATATACTTCAACAATAGGAACGGCTCTTCTGGTCTGACTCGTAGGCTTATTCTTCTAGACTGATCTCCGCTACTGCCATATATGGCAGATAGAACAGCTCATTATGCTGAAAAGGTAGGTGATACCGAACACCCCCCCCACCCAAGATTATTTTTTAATATTCTTGACCAGCTTTTCTTTGTGAATTTTTTAGTATTTTTTTCTTTTTGGGTCAATTAGGAATTGTGGAGGGGTTTCTCCGCCTGAGTTCGAATCTCATCCTCGTCACCAAACTGTTGTCTTCTGGTTAGTGAACACAAGTAGTAATAATAATAAGACAAACCTCTATATGTGAGGGAAAAATTATATTTACAGGAAAGAGTATTTACAAGAGAGACACTGTTAGTAATAAGAACATAGGATTAGTGATAGAGTAATGATATACTTCAACAATAGGAACGGCTCTTCTAGTCTGACTTGTAGGCTTATTCTCAGATTGATCTCCTCTACTGCCATATATGGCAAATGGAACAGTTCATTATGCTGAAAAGGTAGGTGATACCCAACAAAATGAAAAAGAAATAGTACGACTGGAGTTAGAAATCGCTTTCTACAATGTTTATCAAACATGTTTGTTTCTACGCTACCGGGACTCCTTCACTTTCCTTGCGTCCTTTTGCCAGCATATGCTTTTTTCTCTCTATATATGATTCTTTTGCGTCTTCATCATTCCTTGTATTTCTTTCTGCACTCTCTGCAGAGCTCAGAATAAACTGACTCTATGCTCTGTAGAGAGTAAAAAGGTATGTTCTGAGTATGATATAAACTGCATCTTATGTTGATTCTCCGGTTCTGAAATCTCAATAGTGCGGAACCAGCCCTTCATTTTGATTACTCCAATGTCCACTCTGACGCAGAGTAGCAGTTTGAAAATTATACGTGATCAAAACGACCATGAACAAAAAAAAATCTTTTAAGAAATATCTGCGAAGATGTAGATATAAATACAATAGATATATATATATATATACATATATATATATATATATAGAGAGAGAGAGAGAGAGAGAGACTCTTCAAATGAATTGAGCTCTTGGTAGCCGTTAAGCGGATATAAATAAACAAAAACAAATGTGATATGTAAGCGTTTAAATTTCCTTCGCTTGCGCTGGTTTTCTCGTGGCTGTGTGGTAGAATCTTGGATTGGCGTTGCGGTCAGCAAGGTTTCGATCCCAGCTTTGGAAAATTTGCATGTCTAGCTACACTGACGAGTTCTATTAGAACGAAACAGTCTGTCTGTGGATGACAATAAATACCATATAGATATATGATTTGATATAAATACAATAAACCCGTTTTCGGCATCTCTGGACAAACAACCCTCGATGGATTGACTTGCCGTTAAAATCAATACATCATTCTCTTTATTGATCTCTCCTATCTAATTTATATCTTCCATAATCTAGAATTATAACTTCTGACTTATTTTGGTTTTACATTTTACCTTTCTCTTTTTCTTCCGTTTCTCCGTCTTTTATCCTTAGTATCTTCTTCACTTGCATTGAAGTGTTTCTTCTTTTTTCTTTACTCTCTTATTTCCTTGACTATTTTGGTTAATCGTTTCTATTCCTCACCGACTCCATTATAGTCTGCAGAATTTCAATTCTTTTTTAGATTTGTCTTGCTTATCTATAAAGATGTTTTCCCTCTTTTTGGTTTATTTTAATCTTTTCGTTTTTCTTTTTCTTCTTGGATACATTTATCTTTTTCTTCATTTTCCTCCTACCTCTACTCCTTCTCAGGTTTTACCTCTTTTTCTTCTCCTTCTCACCCCAATATTTTGGCACTATTTTTCTCCTTCTACCCATTTTTCCTCCTCCACCTCCTGATTTATATTGACTTGTCTTACCACAGCTGCTTTCCTTTTCTTCATCCCATTCTGTTAGCAGTATATTTCTCCTCCACCTCCTCCTCCTTTTTCTTCTTCTTCTTCTTCTTCTGATTATTATTATTATTATTATTATTATTATTATTATTATTATTATTATAAGACTTTTTCACATCAGCGTAAGCTGATGGTCTTTCACTGGAGATTGAGTGAGAGCAAGTCACCCCAAGACTCCAGGACTCTTCTCAGTATTCTGGCCGTTTTCAATAATGCTGTTTTTTGGAGGGTCTCCACTCGGCCGCCAACTTCCAAATCTACCAGGCCTTTTAATAATCCTCTAGTTACCATGGCAAAAGCCCCAATCACAATTGGTATAATTGTCGCCTTCATATTCCATAGTTTTTTTTTTCAATTCACAAGCAAGGTCGAGGTACTTATTATTCTTTTCACATTCTTTCAGTTTTATTCTGTGGTCAGCCGGGACAGCAAAATCGACAATTTTGCAGATTTTCTTTTTTTTGTTGATTATTATAAAGTTTGGTCTTCTGGCCGAGATTAGGTGATCCGTTTGTATATCAAAGTCCCAAGAGTTTATGTGTGCTATTTTCGAGGACAGGTGCTGGGTTGTGCATATACCATTTGTTGGCATAGTCAAATTTAAATTTCTTGCACATCTCCCAGTGGATCACCTTGCCCACCCAGTCGTGTCTCGCTTTGTATTCTTTCTTTGCCAATTTGCTTATTATTATTATTATTATTATTATTAATGTTATTATTATTATTATGTAATTTCCCGTTTTTGTCTTAGTTTCCAACTCTTTCTTTTTTTTTCTTTTTTTTTTCATTTCTTTCGTTTCTTTTCTCGGCTATTTTCTGCATTTGTCTTTTTTCGATCTTTTTTTAACTAATTCATTTATAATTACTTTCTTTCTTTTTTTCCTTCTTTCAGTTTCTTTTCCATTGCTTACTGCTGTTCTTCCTGATTTTTTCTTGCTTTCTTTTTTTCTTTTTTTTTTCTCTCTTCTTTCTTTGCTACTTTCAGGATTTGCTTCTTTTTTCCCTTCTTTCTATCTTTATTCATCCATTTATTTATTTTTCTTTCTTTCCTTCTTTCTTTCTTGTTTTATGTTTCTTTCCTTTCTCTTTTCTTCTTTCTTAGCTTCTTTTTGTATGTCCTCTTTTTTTTTTTTTTTGCTATCTTTTACTTTCCTTTACTTTTTGCTCTCTTTTTTTTTTCTTTCTTTTATTTTTCTCCTTTGCTTTTCTTTCTTTTTCTTTTCTTTTATATTTCTTTTATTTTGTATGCCTTTCTAATTTTTCTTTTTCTTTGTTTCTTTCTTTTTTGCTTTAATCTTTTTTCGCTTCCTTTCATTCTTCTCGTCGACTTTCCCCCCCTTTTTTACTCCTACTTCTAGTTTTTTTCACTCTCTCCCCTCCCCCTCTCCACTCCCCCTCTTTCTCCCCCCATTCTCTACAACTATATGCTTATAATGCTTCTTTAAACACGACGCTTCACCAATTCTTGTGTCCTTGAAAGATTCAAAAACCACATTCCAAATTCTCTGGATTTTTTTCTCCTCCGTAGATCCTATTCTTTTCGCATAACCTGTTCTCTATCTTCTTTTTTTCCACTAGATTTGCTTGTCTCTTTGATTCTCTTCTTATTATTTATTCCCTTCTCTCTTCAGAATTTCAAACAGAACAATATCTGTGCCATTCGAATCCGTCTCTCTCTTTTTCTTACCTCTTCCTTACATCGTTACATCAGTTTACAAAGCTTATTTTGGTACAGCACAAAACAGAAAGTAAGAAAGAAAAAAAATGAAGAAAGTTAGCGAAGTAAGAAAAACTTGTACTGATCTTCCAAGCAGAAAACATAATCTGGTTTAAAAAATAATCAGTGTTTGAAATCTTGGTTTTTGTTGGAGAACGATTCTGGCCTCGATGTGAAATCCGTAACTAGGTAAATGATAATATTATTCGAATTTCTTTGCTGAATCATTGTTGTATACTCTAACCGATAAAATGAAACGCAGTTTCTTCCAGGCATCTGTCGTATCGATACTGCTATATGGATGCACTACATGGACGCTAACTAAACGGATAGAGAAGAAGCTAGACGGCAAGAATACTGCGAGCAATATTGAACAAGTCCTGGAAGCAACACCCCACAAGACACCAACTATACAGCCACCTGCCTCCCATCACGAAAACTATCTAAGCTAGAAGAACCAGACATGCAGAACACTGCTGGAGAAGCAGGGACGAGCTCATAAGTAATGTACTCCTATGGACCCCCACATATGGCCAGGCAAAAGCAGGACGACCAGCGCAAACATACATTCAGCAACTATGTGAGGATACGGGATGTAGCCTAGAAGACCTGCCTGAGGCGATGAACGATAGGGAAATGTGGCGAGAGAGAGTCAGCGATATCCGTGCTAGCGTCACGACATGATGATGATGATGATGATACTCATATGCAGATGCATGCAGAATCATAACAACGGCACAATAAAGACGAGCGACACAGTTCTTAGAAAAATATACCTCTCACTTTAATAGAAATGGTTGTGTGTGAGAGGGATATGGAGACCGAAGAGAACAGCAACACATTGTCCCTTCCACTTTTATGGCCACCAGCGTTTCTTTCCCGTTCTCCAGGGTTGCTCAGCCGGAGGCCCGGGGACCCAGCTCTCTGTTAGGTGCTGGCTTTCTCTACCACAACTTGTCTCTAAAATAACTGACTTCCTGTCTTCACCGAGTTATATAATAGTTCAACGCCCACTCAATCTCCCCGCTAAACTGGCCATCGGAATATACACTTCCGCCCTCTTTGGAATGGCATGTCTGATCGTCATCGAGCAAAAATAACTCCCATGCAGTTCACAGGTCACTCTTTTCCGGTGCATCAGTTTGTGACTGTACCGTGAGATTTTAACCCTGTCCCATATTGTCAGCCACGCTCGCCCACGCCAATGGAATATGCACTTACACCGCTTTTGGAATGGCATGTTTGGTGGGGTCGGAGGTCTATAGACAACATCATTGCCAATCACTAATAATTATTTGGCGAGTGTTTATTTCAGTTTATTTCTCTTATTTTTATTGCTCAAGTAATATTAAATGTTATGATATTGAAATCATCATCATCATCATCATGTCATGCCGCCAGCACGGATATCCTTGACCATCTCTCGCCACTTCTCCCTATCATTCATCGCCTCCGGCAGGTCTTCTGGGTTACATCCTGTGTCCTCACATAGCTGCTGTATGTAAGTTCGGGCAGGTCGTCCTGCTTTTGCTTGGCCATATGTAGGGGTCCATAAGAGTACGTCACTTACGAGCTCGTCCTTGCTTCTCCAGCAGTGTCCGGCGTGTCTGGCTCGTCTAACCTGTATAGTTTTCGTGATGAGAGGCAAGTGGCCGTAGAGTTGGCGTCTCGTGGGGTGTTGTCGCCAGGACTTGTTCAATATTGCTCTCAACATTCTTGTGTAGTTGTCGTCAAGTTTCTTCGCCAGCCGTTTAGTTAGCGTCCATGTAGTGCATCCATATAGCAGTATCGATACAACCGCTGCCTGGAAGAAACTGCGCGTCTTTTCATCGGTCAGGTCTGATTTCCATATGATTGAGAGCCGATCTATAGCCGTCCATGCATTCGTCAGTCGTGTGTCGATGTCGTTTTCTGTTGATGAGACGCTACTTCCTAGGTAGGTGAATTTGTCCACTAGCCTCAGAGAGGCTCCGTCTAGTGTGGTAATGTTGCCCGTTTGGTTGTAACACATATATTCAGTTTTGTGCGCATTGACATCGAGGCCAATGCCTGCTGCAGCTCGTTCCAAACTATGCAATAGTGTCTCTGCTTGATTAGGCGTATTCGCCAGTAACGCTAAGTCATCAGCGTAGTCGGCGTCTGTGATTGTTTTTGCGGGGTACCTTTTGCTTCTTTTCTTAGTCAGCTCGAAGCCATTTTCTCTGATTTTGTCGATCGAAGTTCTAAGTACGTAGTCTAGACAGATGATAAAGAGGTATGGGGCTAGCTTGTCTCCTTGTAGTACTCCTGCAACAATGTCGAAGTATTCCGTGTCTCCATCTGGTGAACGTACTTTCACTTTAGTGTTTCTGTAGAGGATCATTATCGCTGCTACGGTTTCTTTTGGTAGGCCGTATGCTAGTAGGATTAATTCCATTTTCCCTCTGTGGATGGAATCGAAGGCCTTGGTAAAGTCGACAAATAGTAATGTCGCCTGAAGGTTTTTTGCCCGAACGCCTTCAAGGATTCTACGGATGGTCAATATTTGTGAGGTTGTGGATCTATTTCTCCGGAAGCCATTTTGGTTTTTCCTAAGGATGTTGTCTATTTTGGGTTCTATGCAGTTTCGTAATAGGGGATTGTAGATTTTGGCTGCTATGGATGTAAGTGTTATCCCTCGGTAGTTCTTGGCTAATCCGAGGTCGCCTTTTTTAGGGAAAGGAAGGATGCATCCCTTCATCCATCTTTCTATCCTATTTTTACTATAGACTGCGTTGCATTGCCGGAGCAGTATATCGTCGAATTGTCTAGTCTTCCACACTTCTGGGGGAATCTCGTCTAGCCCTGCAGCTTTCCTATTTTTAATTTTTTTAAGAACCGAGTCGAGTTCTTCTTTGGTGAAAGGCCCTAGTTTAATGTCTAATTGCTTACTGATAATTCTCGTGATCGGTTCATCCGTTATTTTCGGCGGGCTTCCTAGTAGATTTTTGAAATGCTGTTCCCACAGTTTTACTCTTTCTTGTTGGCTTGCAGCTTTCAATTTTGCTTTGGCTATATTGAAAATTACTTTTTACAAGTATTTTTTCGTTTTATTTCTCTAGTTTTTTTTATTACACTGATAGAGTTAGATTCATTCAAATCCCTGTAAACAAACTAAAGATCTTGTAATATTATATGTTTTTCTAAGATGAAATATTGCCAATTGTTAATAATTTTTAACCATATTTTTATCATTAAGTGTTTACGGACTATTGTCTTCATCTTTATTGTTATTTTCACAATGTTTCGGCCGATATGTCGTCCGGCCTTCTTCAGGTGTTTGTCGAACTCGGGAACCTACACGGAACTTCGAACTACGTCCTTTATTGAATCCACGGGGGTCGCCTGTTCTGATTCCATTAGCCATAACCAGGTACAAGTGTTAAGTATTCCTGTATTGTTATTCACCGGCAGTGAGGATTGAACCTGCAACCTCCAGGTGATTGTCCTCTTAGAAGCTTACGCTACGTGTTCAGCAGAACACATAGGGTGAAAGTTATTGGCGTTGGTTCCCTGAAGAAATGCTGGAGGACATATCAGCCGAAACGTTGTAAAAATAACGTTGTAAAGATGAAGACAATAGTCCAAAAACCCTTAATGATAAAAATCATCAAACTTCGTCGCAGAAATTCAGACAACTAATTACTCATGTTTCTTTCATCTTAAATCTATTGATAAAAAACACATCTTGCAAATACACCTGCTCATCCGGAATCTGTACCTGCATAGCCTGAAGCTATGCCATCTCCTCTTTGAATCGCAAGCCTCTAAGGTTAGTAGACCAGTTCACATGTTTTGGTAGCAGTATCTCATCTACTGAAAGTAATGTCAATGTCATAGGTAAAGCATGGACAACTATTGATAGGTTATAGACAGTATTAAAATCTGATCTCTTTGATGAAATAAAACAGGAATTCGGCCGATCTCTATCCGTGTCAGAACTAATGTATAACTGCACTAATTGGATTTTAATGGTATACTTTGAGAAAAAGTGATATTTGAACTACGCAAGAATGTTGCATGCAGTTTTGAACAAATTCTGGATGCATCAAACCTACAAAATAGCAGCTGTACGACCATCACCTCACATCTCATAAACCAATCAAATAAGTTGTGCATGCAAGGCACAGGAGGTGGAGAAGTTGGAACAAACACATAAGTGACGTTCTCTTATGGATTCATACTCAAGGACACGCCAGTGATGGTCAACCAGCGAAAACTTACAATCACAGTTTTGTGCGAACAGTGGATGACATCTAGAGGATTTACCTAGAGATATGATCGTTAAGGAAGGGTTGCGATAGATAGATAGATAGATAGAGAGGAATAGAGAGAGAGAGAGAGAGAGAGAGAGAGAGAGAGAGAGAGAGGAATCTTTGTTGCTGCTGATAATATCTCTTGCGTATTATTACACTTGTAGTGCTAGATTCATTCAGAATCCAAGTTTCCAAACTAACGTTATTGTAATGTTATTTGTATTTCTCAGATGAAGCGTTGTCAATTATTATTTAATTCTATACTTTTATTTCTCTCATATTATTTCCCTTACCTTTTATTACACGAGTAATATTAGGTACACTCAAAAAACCAATGCCCAAACTAAAAATCGTGTCTCATTATTTTTTAAATGATTCGTTGTCATTTATGAATTTTTAGCGAATATTTCTTTCATTTTATTTCTCTTGCTTCTTTACCATACCCATATGTGAATATGCGAAATGTAGATAGATGGATCATAACTCATATATAAATAGCATAGGAATCCCGAAACACGAAAAACACTTACGACTTCTTAGTTCAGGTACGAAACTTTTTATTACCTTTGAGTTTAAAGGTTTTTCGACATAAGGAGAGAGATACCATCTTTTTATGCTGACAGTTCCATCTGCCCCAAACCACGAGCGTACCCACCACAAGGCCTCGGCGAGCAAGCGAAAGTCAACCTTCTTCTTCCGACAGCAAAACTCAACTAACTGACTTTTCTCAAATCCCCCCTAAATCCTCCGCGCACGCTTCCGGTGCATGACGTCATTCACATCCCCAAGTCATATTTTCTATCAGAGATTTTTATTTTGACATCTCTGAATAACACATCCTCCCCCGCACGCGTGTGATCACCTGTGCTCATGTTGCACCTAACTAACCCATGCGCTAAGCGAAAGGTTCTCAGCCTAACTAAACCGAAATGCATGATATATAAAACGAAATCCCTCGGTCATTATACTACACTTCTTATAAAGCATTATCAATTATTTTGCTCCTAGATATATTTTTTCCTATTTTTTTAAATATTTTTGCAATACCCTTGATAATTTTCTACGAATTTTAGTTGGCAATATGGATAAAAGAAAATAAATAATAGAATTAAACTAACATCCATTATCTACAGAAATGTGATATTCCATCACAACTGTCATAAAGGCTACATAACCAAATATAGTAAGTAAAGTTGGCGACTGTAGTCGAAGGCGACCAGAAGGCTCCCTTCTCTATAACTTCTACACCGAGGTGTCGGAGAGGGTGCTACTCCTTTCCCTGGATTGCTCCACTTTACCCTTGCTGAGAGTTAAGCAAGAAGTTATCAAGTACCATTTTTAAAATCTTTGCTATGACACGACCTGGGATTGAACCCAGGTCTCCCGGACCATTGGCGAACCGAATGCCTTACACGATACGACCTTCTTTGCATGCACACAATTGTAATATTTAGGAGACACTCTCAGTAGAAGAGTAATTATCATAAGTAATTCCGATTCTGAATGATGCTGTTTAAGTGTTGCTTCAGATTTAATCTCTGGAAAAAGGATCCATCAATTTCTTCCTTCTCAAATTATGGGTAAATAGTTGGACAGACTTGTTTATTTATTCCTGCTACGGCAACCAGTCTAGAAAGAAAACATTTTTTGTTCATTTATAAATTGACCTTGTGTCGATTCTTGTGTAACATATTGACCCTCGGCCGAGCTGTCAAATAAGTGATGTACATGTGTAAATAACAGGTGCATCCGGTCGAAGATATCATGGCATAACCTTGGCTGTAGACGGGTTGAATTGGGAGCAGATGTAGCACATACAAGAGGCAGGTGGGTGTCAAACAATTATATAACCCGGTGCCACAGACAGGTTCAGTTAGTTGGAGATAGGATGCTGTAGTGAGAACCAGCACCAAGCAGAGGGCTATGGGTCCTCAGGACCCCCGATTGAACAGCCCAGTAGAACGAGAAAGAAGTGCTGCTAAAGACAAAGGAACTGGGGGTCAATATGTTGCAGTTTTTTCAGTCTCCAACTCATCGCTCACACATAACCCTTTCGCAACCATTTAAAATAAAGTGTGAGAGGTATATTTTTCTAAAGAAGTGTGTTCGTTCGTCTTATTGTTGATTTTGTTTCCGCATGTATATGTATATATATAGTTGTATCACGGCTATACAACACTCGCACATGGCCGAGGATTTGTATAAATGTCCACCCAATGTTACTTATATAATATCTAAATTGCTTCAAATTATTGGAATTAAAATACTTGAGGGAGAAAGGATTTGTCAGTGGTCAAGAATTAATGTAAGTATTACTGAGAGAATAACGTTATTATATGGTTATGGTGTAAATTTATTGCCTATGTCTTTTGCAAAGAAATATGTTTAATATAAGGAAGAAAGGGATTGACTATGATCAGAAATTAATAACTGAGAGAATAGGGCTGTTATATGTATAATGTAAATATATTGAGAATTAATTTTTGTTTATTGCGGACTTTTTGTCCTCATCTTAGTAGGGTTTTTTTTGTGTGTGTTTTTTCTTCTTTCACTACGTTTCAGCCAAATTTCACCTCTGGCCTTCTTCAGGTGATTTGCCGCGACCTCGGATAGGAATGCTGAGTCTTGTAACCGTATCCCCAGTAATTACTGCCTTCCATAGTTGTTGTCTATTGCTCCACGTTTTTGACCAAGTAAACCTCTGGCCGGCTTGGTTGGATTTGAAACCGCTATCTTCTGACAATGCTCACCCGGAATCGTGGAGACTCAACGCCACTATCCGCTGCGCCACGGGCCATGAAGGTCAAAAACCTGGTGTGATAGACAACAACTATGGAAGGCAGTAATTACTGGAGATACGGTTACAAGACTCAGCATTCCTTTCCGAAGAAGGCCCGAGGTAAAATCTGGCCGAAACGTAGTGAAAGAAGAAACAACACACACAAAAAAAACTACCAAGATGAGGACAAAAAGTCCGCAATAAATACAAATTAATTCTCAGATTAAAAAGCCTCATCACAAAATGATTCCAATTAAAGACAATTGTAAATATATTGTTAATTATTTTGTTATGAAAATGCATTGAAATACAAGAAGACGACTATTGTCATTTGTCAGGAATGAATACATTTTTAACATTGAATGAATGGACGATATGCCAAATATATTGACATTAGCAGATGATTATTTATATAAACATTTGTAGCGTTATGTGAGTGAATGCGTATTTAAGTTCCCCACAATTTTATGTTTAGTTTTGATATTTAAAATAAGGGTTTAATTTTTCCCACAAGTTTAATGTTGAGGTTTGATATAGAGTGTTTAGAAAAAAAGGTTGAATAGGCATATAATATAGGCACATGGATAAAGTGGTAAATGAAGAAAGATATGCATATGAGTGAAGAATATGCAACAAATGAGTAAAAGATATGAAACAAATAATGGTTGTAAAACGGCGTGGACAAAATGAACATTTAAACAAGGCGACGAACAAAAACAAATTTATATTCTACAACAAATAAACTTACATTGATACATAAAAGAAATTACTAACTCTACTAACAAAATAATAGTGTGTATATATGTGTCAGCGCGTGTGTGTGTGTGTGTGAAAGACAACTAAGCTACAAAAAGAATTGCAAGTTTAAAATGTCCTTTTTTATGGTTATAAACGGGCAGTTTCTCAGAGACGGGAAAGCGTCTCATAGTCCTTGTATATGAATGTCTGCGAGGCCCATGCATGGTGTTGCTTTTCTCTCCTGTTGATTCACGCTCAAGGGAGTGTGTTGCCGCTACGGAGAAATTTGGTCAAAGAGAACAAGGGTGTTTGAAGACGACGTATTTATAGAAAATACGCGTCTTGTAGGTGGCTCAAAAACGCAGGACTTGAATTTACGCGCGGACCTAGTTTTAAACATGTCACGTGGTCCTCCTGGCCAATGGTTTCCCGAGACTGAATATTGAGCGTCCGCCATCTTTGTGGGAACAAGTGGCATACCGCCCAAAATAATTTATAGGAGTGTAAAGTCCTATACATTCTCGTAAATATACACACGCAAAAATACGTGCAATTTTCTTCTTTATTGTTTTCTTTTTCTTTGAACACAAAAGTTTTTATTTTCACAATTAAACACAAAATTTTCCCCTTTGTTAACCACAGATTTTTTCCAATATTAAACAGAAAAGGTTTTTCATTATCAAACACGGAAGTTTTTTTTACTATCAAACACACAAGTCTTTTTTCAATATAAAACGCAGAATGTTTTCCCCTGTTAAACACTGAAGTTTTTTCTTTATTAAACAAAAAATATTTTTCTGCATTAATCATAAAAAATGTTTCAATATTAGATACAGTAGTTTTCCTCAATTAAACGTGGAAGTACTTTTTTATTAAACACAAACAGTTTTTCTACATTAATTATATTAGTTTTTTCTTTTAATATTCAACACTGGAATTTTTTCTTTTTCAATATGCAACACATTAGTTTTTGCGCTATATTAAACACAACAGTTTTTTTCTGTATTAGACACAGAATTTTTATTTCTATATTCAACGCAAGTTAGTTTTTTCAGTATTTGGTGGGGGATGTCTTCGTGGTGTAATGGTTAAAACGATGGACTGCGGAATCGTAGTAAGCAAGTTTGTACTCCAGTCGCCCTATTACGTTCACATTCGGACAAATACCCTTGGGAAAGGTATGAACCCCCTTCTGCTCCCAGCTATGGGTTAAATAGTACTACTACTGTTCTGGGAGAATAGATTTGGCATTAAATAACTTACATAGATTGATATGCTACCAAACAAAGAAACCAAACCAAATTTTTTTCGACATTAAACACAGAAGTTTTTTTTTAAATATCAAACACAGAATTATTTTTCAATTTTCAACACAGTAAATTTTACTCTAAATTAAACACTGGAGTTTATTTTTATATTAAACATTTTTTTCGTTTTTATCGTTTGTTCATTTTTTTTCAATATTTAACACATTAGCTTTTTTCTTTATTAAATACATTTTTTTCTAAATCGAACACAAGTTTTTTTCTGTATTAAATAAATGAGTTTTTCTTTAATATTAAACACAAGAGTGTTTTTGTTATCTTTTTTCAATATAAGACACTTGATTTTTTCTATATCAAACACACAAGTTTTTTTTTTTCTATATCAGACACACAAGTTCGTTTTTTTTTCTTCATTATTAAACAAAGAAGTTTCCTTTTTCTATATTAAACACATTTTTTTTTTAGATTAAACAATTTTTAATTTTAAACACAGAATTTTTTTTTTTAAATACAGATTGTTTTTCTATATTAAACACGAAAGTCCGATGCTAAAGTGTTCTTTATTCAAATGTGTATTTAGTCTATAATTTCCAAAATGAGTACTAAAACATCGGTAAACACCGTACATACATACATACATACATATATAAGAGGTCTGACAATTCATTTCCTAGAATCACTGCAGTGTATTGTTAGGCTAATAATGCATCAGAGAAGCATGGATATTTGGATAGATATGGTCATGTTGTTACTTCCTATGTCCTTTCAGAGCAGTTGAGTCATTCATTGCCGAGCAATAGAGGAAGTTGTATGTATTCCTGTTATAATCTTGACTGACATCAGATTTTTTGTGAATATTAATGAAAATGCAAGAGAAAGGTTATTCCTGATAGAATATATTAAAGTGCAGATGCTATGTAGAAACCGAATGTCTTTGGGTGATACAGACATGGCGCAAAAAGTCGGCAGCCCCAAATACAAATACCGTGGGCAAATGTGAAAAGAGTGTGAAACGTCTTTTATAAGAAATCCTTTTGAGATGAGGCTTCTTAAGCTTAGAATTGATTTTTATTTATTGCGAACATTTTGTCCTCATCTTGGTAGTTTTTTTTTTTGGGGGGGGGGGGTTGTGCGATAGACAACAACTATGGAAGGCAGTAATTACTGGGGATACGGTTACAAGACTCAGCATTCCTATCCGAAGTGGCGGTTAATCACCTGAAGAAGGTCAGAGGTGAAATTTGGCCGAAACGTAGTGAGTAGAAACAAAAAAACAAAAACAAAAAAAACAACTAAGATGAGGACAAAAAGTCCGCAATCAATAAAAATTAATTCTAAGAGTGTGAAACGTTGGTGCGTTCAAATCGAAGAATAAGTGAGTGACTGATTGCTGAAGAAAGGAAAATATATTAGGAAATAGTGCGTCAGATCTAACTGAAGATTTGGGAATGATAAGAACTTCCTCAGAAAGGCGCCCCCCAAATTTTGACTGATAAGCACTAAAAACATGGACTTTATGGTTCTTCTTATCTTTTGAATTATAAAGAAATATTTAATAGAGTCATTTCCGTGATAAAACATGCCATTTTCTTAACAAACTGGTCATAAAACACCAGAACATGCAGTAGAAAACAATTCTCCTCGGTTGAAAAAAAAAAAAAAATAACCCATTAAGAATTTATCGTGTTCCTTGTTTAAAAAATCACCTGATTTATCTCCTGTTATTTTAAACTATTTACAAAATTGAAAAATACACTGAAAAGATACACATTTACAAATATATCAGACAATCCAACAACATGCCACTATATTATTAAAATGTATTATGGAAAACGCGTTCCAAGAATGTTTCCAACAAAGATATCATCGTCTTACGAAATGCCTAGCTACCCAAGACTAATAATCTGAAGGTGACAGCAACCAATAGTGACCACCTGAGCAAAGTTTGTATTCACAGGGGACATTCCGAGAATTAAATTGTCAAACCTTATATATATATATATATATATATATATATATATATATATATATATATATATATATATATTTCATTAAGAAAAAGCACAAACCGGTCACATTAGGATTATAAATTTATGTCCATCCTGTTATGTGTTTTTAATAAAATCAAAAAACACGAAAAAAATTAACAGGACTTCTTCAAATCTTATTTTATCCATAAGATCTGAAGAAGTCCTGTTAATTTTTTTTCGTGTTTTTTGATTTTATTAAAAACACATAACAGGATGGACATAAATTTATAATCCTAATGTGACCGGTTTGTGTTTTTTCCTAATGAGATTGTTGATCTGTAATGTCTGTTTCATTGAGCTCTTTACCAGGAAAATTTAAAGGTTCAACTTCGAATAGTTTTCTTGCCCTGATGGAATTGCTCCCAACTCCGGTTTAACTGGACCAAATAATACCTATATATATATATATATATATATATATATATATATATATATATATATATATATATGGTTTGGCTCTATAATTCTAGTATAATAATAAACGATTCTATCATAAAACAAAATTAATTTTATTTGAAAAAAAACCCAAACAAAATACGAAGATAGACGCAAAACTGTAAACTATTTTTTTCAATTATTGTATCATCAACCCTTCGAGAGGATTTGCATGCAATCAAAATAAATTTTTCAGATATCTTATTCCATTCCTCCTTAATAGCAGTGTTAAGCAAACCAATATTTGTATAGGAAGTTGTATTTGTTTATTTTTCTAAAACGCCTCATATAGCATAATCAAAGGTGTTAAGCTCTGGGGCTTGATAGAGGCCATGAATAATCTCCAATTATTTCAAAAATGGTTTTCGCTTAATTTTAGTGTTAAGCAAATCATAGATTATTTGTCGTTTCTTTTCTTGTTCAGTCATAATAGGCTAAATGTTAATGAAAACGTGCTTGAATGATAGAGCTAATTCTGGTAATTTAGATTTAACACGTTTTTGTTTTTCAAAAATTGGACTTTGACTAAAAAAAACTTTTAAGAATTATTCCATATTTTGCTTCCACACCTGGTATGCATATATATGTATATGCGTGTGGTGGGGTGGTTACATATATAATCAAATTCAAACACACACACACACACATATATATATATATATATATATATATATATAATAGCATTCAATTATATTTAATACGAGAGAAAAAACAATCTATGTCCATCTAGATAACTTCGTTTTAAGTCATAATTGCTTTAACACATTTTTGCGCACATGTCATCTGTTAAATCAATGCATAAATCGTCCAATCAAAGCTGTGAATTTTTATTCTTTTGTCTTCATTCAACCATTATTAGATCGTGGCATTACTCGACCTTATCTCAAGATTGAAAATCGAAAAAAAAAAAAGATTGAATGAAAAAATAAAACACTTTAAACTGCGACACGGGTATTACAATCGTTGTTACCAAGAATCAAACTTTTATTGCTAACTTATGTGTTCTTTCTACACAGATACATTGATTTTGGATAGAAATATCTTTTTCCTGATATTTTAGACTCTTTAGTCTGTTAAGAAAAATTATACATAAAATAGGTTAGATAAAAAAACATAAAAGGTGATAAATTTGTTTATAAACAGAGTATGAAAATGAATATGACATTTCTTGGCTTAACAAAATCTTTCCATCGGTTTCTTTGTTTGATGACATATCAGTCTTTGTGGTTTATTTAATGTCAGAGACATCCATGGAGAACATCAGTAATACTATTTAATCTATAGGTCGAGGATTATGGAGTTCATAACTTTCCCAAGGGGCATTACTCCAAAGGTGAACGTAATAGAACAACTGGGGTTCAAACTCGCTGATTTCAAAGCAGCAGCCTAACGCTTTAGCCATGAGGTCTCTTCGACTCCCTTTGCTCTGCTTATCATAAAAATTATTGTGACGTCTTTCAATATTAACAGTGAGATAAAGAGTTTTTTCTTGCTTTGTATTTAAGCTCATTTTCTCTCGATATACTCAATGTAATTTTGTAGCTTAACAGCACTAGTGACTCCAATTCCCAGCTGTTTGACAGACAACAAGCATGATATTCACAATTGCCTTAATAATCTTATATAATCATCATCATCATCATGTCTTGCCATCAGCTTCGATATCCCTGACCCTCTCTCACCACCCCTCCTTGTAATCTATCGCTTCCGGCAGGTCCCCAGGGCTACATTCCGTATCTGCACAGAGCTGCTGTATGTACGTTCGAACTAGTCGCCCTGCCTTTGCTCGTCTATGTGAAGGGGTCCATAGGAGTTCATCACTTATGAGCTCATCCCTACTTCTCCAGCAGTGTCCTGCATGTCTGGTTCGTCTAATTTTAATAGTTTTCATCATGGGTGGTAGGTGGCTGTAAAGCTGCTGATTTGTGGGGTGTTGCTTCCAGGACTTGTCCAATATTGCCCGCAGCGTTCTTGTGTAGTTGCCGTCAAACTTTTTCTCCATCCGTTTAGTCAGCGTCCATGTGGTGCGTTCATATAGCAGTATCGACACGATCGCTGCTTGGAAGAAACTGCATTTCATTTTATCGGTCAGGTCTGACTTCCATATGACCGATAGCCTATAGATAGCTGTCCATGTCTTTGCTAGTCGCGTGCTGAAATCTGTCTCGATTGATGAGACACTGCTTCCTAGGTAGGTGAACTTGTCTACTAATTCTAAAGGGCTACCGTAAAAGGATTCTGATAACAAGGTTAATATTTTCTTTCGGTAACTTAATATTTCTATCATTAAATATGAAAAAAAAAGTATTATTAAAGACAGTTTTAATCTTTTCCATAAAATGTAATATCTCAGTTAATATCAATTAATTATTAGTTGAAAGAATATACAACAATATCGCATATTCAGTCATATGATACGATTAAAAAGACGTCTTAGCTGGTGTCATAGCTGAAGTTATTGACAATAAGATTAAGACCTTCTTGCTGTAATGGTTACTGTTGTAGGATATGGACACGGCAACCCGAGTTCAAATCATGGACGAGAATGTTTGCTGTGCACATGACGCTGATATTCTTGGGAAAGATATGAATCCAAATATTGTCCTTCCATCTGTGGATAAGGTAGTAGGCCAGATTGGACTCTTTATCTTTGGTATGGAAATCGGTCAAAAAGAATAAAAGCTCGGAAGTCAAACCTGCTAAACACCAATTCAAAATTGACCTTCTGTCACACGCTATTGGGGCAGAGGATTTATATATATATATATATATATATATATATGGACGTTTTTCTCTCTCTCTAAATTATTTGTGTAATATTATGTTCTCCACGAATGACATCGTTATCAAAAGTATGATCAGCAACAAAGGTCAAAGATGAAAACTCTCGAGGTAGGTATGAAACATGGTCACACACGATACGTATTGGGTTTGGTAAAGGATAGTTAATTATGTACCACTATGGCACCAAAAATACGTTTGTAGCACAACGACACCAAATAGAAGTTTGTAACTGAACTGTTTTCAAGTACAAACTTCTATTTGGTGTCGTAGTGCTACAAACGTATTTTTGGTGCCATAGTGGTACATAATTAACTATCCTTTACCAAACCCAATACGTATCGTGTGTGACCATGTTTCATACCTACCTCGAGAGTTTTCATCTTTGACCGTGGTTGCTTTGAATCGGACCCCGTTGGTAACCTCACCGTGGAAAGAAGTGACAAACACACAAAACACCATCTGTTCCTTCATTTGATACGAAATTTATTTACTAGGATTCTTTCCTGGACGACAAATCAAAAACAAAACTCGATGATTCAAAGTGTTAAAGCCGAATGGGAGATGTTCTGTTTAGGTTCAAAGGTCATTTCTGCTTTTCGACGAAGACAGACATAATAAGCTCTAATCAGCCTTTGATGTTGATTATAGAGTCAACACTCATATTTTTATACCTATACATTCAATTTTTACTTTTGCACTGGCAATTTGAAAATACACTTTTATCAATTAGGCTATTTTTCAAAAGCATTAGGATATCTTAAATTTCTGTTACATTATTCTTCGCAGCCGGTGTGAAACTTCTTCGTGTTGCTCACCCAAAGTGAGTGCTATAATTTACGGCCCATATTCGGAGGTGTCCTCGTGGTGTAATGGTTAAGGCGATGGGCTACGGAATCGTAGTAAGCGAGTTCGTACTCCAGTCGCGCTATTACGTTCACTTTCGGGCAAATACTCTTGGGAAAGGTATAAACCCCCTTATCCTCCCAGTTATGGGTTAAATAGTACCATTACTGTTCTTCAAGGAGAATAGCTTTGGCATTAAATAACCTACAAAGGTTGATATGCCATTAAACAAAGAAACCAAACGGCCCATCTTCACCTATCCGTGGCTGATTTCCAACTGACCTTCTTTTCCTATTTATCCTACGTCCACTTTTAACGCCTTTTCTGTTTTTGCTTCTTTTAGCAAATCTCGCTAGTCAGCTGATTTGTAACTGATTCATTTCTATTTAGGGAGTCTGCTGCTATCATGATCTGGATTTCAGGAACCTCTCGTTTACTTTCCTATTCGTTTCTTCCTTATCCTCGTGCCTCTCTCTCTCTCTTCCCCACTGCCTCGAATCTACTTCTCATATAGCTTCATCCGTTTCCACTGTCTTCTGTTTGACCTCTAAATCAAGCTTGGAAACAACTTACAACTAAAACAATCCCCCGGAATCTTTAATTATATTACAATTAGTTACCGAGAAAACAACAAGTAATGACCTAAATTTCGGGGCAAGGTACCCCTCCACCCACTGTCGGTTTATTATTACTTATGAAAGAATAGATTTTTCCTTGAAAATACCACTTAATATATTCCTGTATTTGAGACCGGTTCAGAGGGGACTCGTAACATCGTCAATAATTCGAGTGAGATTTTTCTGTGACCACATATCTGACTTTTTCTTTCTAACCTCATCTTCTCGTTATCTCTTCATCTTCTCTTGGTCTCCACTAAATTTCTTCGAGGTATCGGCAACACTACACCAGTCTCACCCTCTTCTCCAGAGCGAGATTTGTTTTTGTCAAGATGTCCGATGATATAGCAGAACGTAGGAATCTAGATTCTTACATTTCCCAGAGGCATCAGTGATAAGCGAATATAAACAGCACCTACTAAAATTTGAACTCAGTTTATCAATACTGCACCGATAAGTGAGATAGCAACTCGTACCTCCACATTACTGATTTGTTTGTGAAAGTTCATAAAACACTATCGAATCAATAAATCCTTTAACTGAACTTATCGAAAGAAACCATTGAGTATTTATATTTAAAGTAGCATCTGAAACAACACATTTGCTTTGAATAGGAACTTAAATTTTGCTCTTTGCTATTTAAATAGATGGCGATCCCTCAGTAACTTTGTCTTGAATCAGAGTGAAATAATTCTTTATACGAGGTGCTTACGATAAGTTTCCAGACTTTTTTCGTATGGGCACTTTTATTGATAGTACACACATGAAACTCTAGTCCCTTTCGAAGTAAACTCTTCCAGCTGCAATGCACTTGTTGTACCGTTCCAAAAACTTTTGCAAGGCCCCATGGAAGTCCTCTTGTGTGAGCGTGTCAATGACCTTCGCCGCAGCCTCTTTCATCTCCTCAATTGTCTCATAACGACAGCCTCTGAGCTTAGGGAATGACAAAAAGTCACAGGGAGCAAGGTCTGGACTATGGGAGGCTGAGGAACTGTCTTGATGCCAATCTGGGTCAAATAGTCTGTGACAAGGATGGAGTTGTGGACTGGTGCATTGTCCTGGGGAAATGCCACTGAACCAATTTGAAGAGTACAGGCCTCTACCCTAGGAATCTTTTCCTGAACCCCCTTAAAACCTCAACATAGTAACCCTAACTCTAACCCTAACCCTTTGGCCAATCAACTCCGGTGTTTTGACTTCCCTATTTCTCCAATACCTCGCATCATCCCTCACAGACTCCTTGCCTTCCTTGAATCTCTTACGCCACTCAAAAACTGATGCTTGATTCATGCAAGATGGTCGAAAAGCAGTCTGAAGAATTCCATAGGTTTCTGTGGCCTTTTTTCCAAGTTTAAAACAGAATTTTATTGCATATCATTTTTCTAAAGTGTCAGATTGCATTTTTGAAATTCACCAGCTGTGACAATCAGGGTTTAGTAGGGTGTATTCCAATCCCTGCTGTAGTAGTTTATTTGAAGCTGAAATCATAAAAATTGGTCAGTCATCTCAGGAGATGTATAGCAATGACATACTGAATTGTCAAGTGTCTACTACAATTTAAAATGCCCAAACGAAAAACGTCTGCAAACTTCTCGTATGCACCTCGTATATGTCTTCACCTTTAGGAAAGAAGAAAGAAAAGTAGGAAACCCCGTAGGTTAGTGACCCACCTGCTGGTGTGTGACATCGTAGTAAGCGAGTTCGAATCCCATCGGACTATTTTGTTGACTTTCTTACTAATACCCTTGAAAAAGGTATAAACTCTCTCATTCCCTAGCTATGAGTTAAAAAGAACCACTACTGTTATTGTACAATGATGGGTTCGGCATAAAATAAAAGGATGATATGCAAAAAAAACAAAAAAAAACAAAAAAAAACCCCCAGAAAAAACGCCTTCCCCCACTAAAAAATGCTTGCTGTTGAAAGTCGGATCTCGAAGGAACACCATCCTATTTCATAAAAGATTCATAGTAGGTCAATGCCTTCTTGATAATGGTCGCAGGTATATGGCAACTTCCTACTTGCAACAAATTATAAATGTTGTAATTGAATAAATTTTGTCACAATCCAGAAATATGGAGTACGCCAACTCAGTAAGTATTTACCCAACCCCTCAACCACGCGCAGAAAGCTACATAACCGTTATCTTTTAGCACGTAGAAATAGTTTGAATTCAGGATTATCCATCTCCAAAAATGTTTGCCTTACCAAGATTAAAGAAACCAGCCTTTCCTACTATTTACCGATATGTAGAGGGAGAAGAGATGATCCGTGAAATTTTACAATGCACGTACTCTTACGAATCAAAATTAGTAACAATATCTTGCCAGCTGCCTTTGGAATTTTGCGAATTGTCCACAAAATATAAGTGGGGGCCGTTACATTAAATTGTGTGCACCCTCTGTCCTGTAAGAAGATAGTCAAGAAGCAGAACAGATAAACGTAGAAATCTTATATTTTTTTAATATTTTAAAGAGCATAACATTTTAATAGAATATACGTATTTAAAGAATATACGTATTTACCGAGCTTTGAACAAAAGCAGCACGTGGCACAAGGTCAAATTTTAAGCAGTTTTTAACAAGTCTGATTTCAGATTTTCTTCGAACTAAATCGGTTGCCATACCAAGTTTAAAGATTCCAGTCTGACATTATATTTACCCATAGCTGGTGGGAGAAGAGTTGAATTCATACCTTTTCTGGGAGCATTAGCGCTTTGGAAAATGCAAGCAACCTCGTCCAGGGGTTGAAATTGGGTCAGTGTTCCCATTTCCAACGGCAATAAACATTATACCTCGGGCGCCTCCATAAATTCCTAAAATATATAACAAAATAATACAGACATATATATATATATATATATATATATATATATATATATATATATATATATATACATTTGAACACATTTTTAGTGCACCAAAATTTTATAATTATCTGTATCAGGAGAATAATTTTATTGAATCAATTTAAAATAATAAAACTAACCTAAAAGAACCTTTTGTCTGATTCGTTTTCAATCGTCACATCGAAAACGATTAGTATTGAAAATCATTAACGAATGGGTTATATTAAAAAAAAAACCTAAGAGAGGAGATTGAAAAAAAAACTCAACTTTCAAGATTCTCTCTGTTCTCCAAACAGAACAAAATTTTCAAATTGTCTTGTGCAGGCAGAGAAGACAATTTGATATTCTTTGTCTGTCGACTGAGAATGTCTTGACTATATATCCAAAAGTGATGTCGTGATGATACTAAGCTGAATCTGATGCTTGGGCTTTAGTTCTGATGCTCTGGGGAGAGTGAAGCGCTCATTCATTGCCATTACTCCCATGTCCACTCTGTCAAATCCTGTTTGTGTCCCATCAAATGGAGCTATTTAAAATATTCATATTCGATTGAAATACTTGACACTATATGGCGACTGTAAACAAGGACGAGTCGAAGGCTCCCTTTCAATAGGGCACCGAGGTGGAGGGAGGGCGCTACTCCCTTCCCTGGATTGCTCTACTTTACCCTTTATACGTACCTTATAATGCTGAGTGCTAAGCAAGGAGGTATCAAGTCATATTTACCAACCCCTCCGCTCGGGCAGGATATGACACAAGTCAATTTTTTAAGCGGAGTTTAACAGGTTTGAATTCACAGTTTTTCCTTCTCCTAGACTAGTTGCCACACCAAGGTTGAAGAGCATAGTCTGCCCTACTATTTTACCCATAGCTGGAGGGAGAATAATTGGATTCATACCAAGGAGGTATCAAGTACTATTTTTAAACGTCTTTGGTATGACTCGACCTGGGATTGAAACCCGGTTTTGCGGACCACTGGGCTAATGAGCCGGTAACAGTAAATTATTTGAGTTAATAATAGTTACTTGAAGATGAAATTTTAAGGGTTATTTGAAACCATTCAATTGTGTGTAAATAATGACTATTAATTAACTTGAACTCATTTAGATAAGAATGCTTAAAACAGCACAATTGTGTGCAAATTATTTGTAATGGATAGGAATACTTGATATAACACTGTGTCTTAAAAAAATCTCTTCAGAAACAACTACAAAATTGTAAATATAAGCGTACAATGAACACAATATCATAACCTTTAAGCATAAAATAACCCTGCGTGGATTGTTATGTCATTTATGTCAATCAATTTGTTGTCCCTCGCTTTCCTTTGGGAAACTTTTCTATAGAAATATGCAACAACTGTATATAAACATGAGTGGGTTGTATAATCAACAGGTTTGTTGTCACCTTTTACCAACATCGAAATCTTAGTGTCTACCTTTTTCTACGAGACTCCTTCCCAATACATACATGAATTCCATAACTTTATCATATATATATATATATATATATATATATATATATATTTACAAACCCTAACACACGAGCAGGTTGTGACACCGGGTCATTTTCAAAGCGTAGTTTAACAGGCTTGAACTCAGTTTTCCTTCTCCTAAATTCGTTGCCATAACCAAATTAAAGCGCTCAGTCTACACTACTATTTACCCATAGTTGGAGGAAGAATTGTTGAATTCATACCAATCGAAAGGGTATTAGAGCAATGTAAAATTCAAACAGCCTGGTCCATGATTTGAACGTGGTGTGCCGTGTCTACTGCCAACAGTGATAACCATTACGCCACGGGCATTTATAAAACGTCTACTCTTCAAGTTGCTCAACTGTACATAGATATTTATTAAGATCTAAAGCTAATTCAGGAAAATTAAAGCTACAGTCTGAATACTTTATGATCACAATTCGTATATCCTGTTTATAATTCTACCAATATTAATTCATTAAGTTTGGTTTGGTTTGTTTGGTTTTATGGCATATCAACCTTTGTAGGCTATTTAACGCTAACTCCATTTTTATGTAAATAATCAGTTCTATTTAAAACAATTCAGTTTAGGATAAGTACACAGTTTAATTGTCAAAAACATTTCCATTTCAAACTATTCAAGCAGTTATATGTAACAACATAGTTAAGTGTAAATACAGTTTTAATGTCGAAAAACAGTTCAATTTGAAATAATTCAGTTAAGCATAAGCACGCAGTTTAAGTGTAAGTACGGTTTAATTGTCAAAAACATTTCTATTTCAAGCTATTCAGTTTACTCAATTCATTTTAGCATAAGTATGCTGTTAGTTCTATTTAAGCTATAGATAGGGCCCTATCAGGTGCTACCACTCCGGGCCAGAGTGGACCTGGGAGCGATGGCAATGAAGGGGTACTCTGCATTCCCCTAAGCTCCAGTACTGCTGGAACCTCACCATCAGATTGTCTAGTGTCATATCCAGGACACTCGTTGGGGCGGGGGGTCTTACCCCTCTGCAGAGGTGCAGTCAGTGTATTCTACAGCCCCAGCTGACTGGGCAAAATCCATTAAGTAAATGTGGCAAAATCAAACGTTGTATTTGAATTTGAGTTGTTTTTATTAACTGGTAGATTTTGAAACTTTCCGTTTCGATAAAGTTAATTTCACTATCATATGCTGATTCATTGACTGATTTTAACAGCGTGTAAATACCTCAATGTCTTTTTTTATACCAAGAAAAAGGGGAATCGGGTTCATTGTACGTCCATTTGTTGCTTCTTCAGATGTTTCTATTTTGCACATGATCCAATGTATACAAATAATTCTGAAAATATTTATTTGAAACATAGCTGGGACCCTAACAGATATTACCACTTCGGGTCAGATTGGGCTAGGGTATATTGGCAATGAGGGGTACTCCACCCGTCCCAGATCTCCATAAGTGGAAATCAGACGCAGTTTAGTGTGGTACCAAAGACACCCCTTTTTAGGACGTTTTACCCTTCTGCAGGGAATACAGTAAGCGTATTATTAGCCCCATACAGAGAGAAAAATATCTTATACTGAGATAGGGTCACCCATTCAGAATCGTACTCATTATTCAAAGAAATTAGTCAGTAAAATAAGTCTGCTAACGATCGCGCAAGTGTAGGCACACTCAAGAATTTTTTTATTGATTTTGCTTGAAAAAATAACATCGTTTTATCGACTTCATTCTTTAAGACACCCGTCTATCTAAAACACGAAGTCTGTTCAATGTATACATAGCGATGTCACTGATTGTCTGAATCTCAAACCAACCATGTTTACAGGAAAGTACGTTTTGTGAGAAAACAGTTCGACTAGACAGGGAACAATGCTCCCTCCTCGATTTGTTTGAAAGTTGAAGTGATTACAATTCTTTTTTTTTAAACACGTTTTTCTCCATGTCGGGCCAGGCACTTTTTTTTAAGTTTGTCATTTCTATTGTTTTGAAATAATCAATCATTCCAATAATTTTGTCTGTCTTTCTGCCGTTCTGTAACGACTGCATAATTCAGCTTGTCATTTATTTTGAGGGAAATAAGAACAACACCGCCTTTACGTTATGACTATCCTGGATATTTCTTGTTATTTTCCTCAATTCTTTGTTCCAAGAACATTGCAGTCACGTGTCTCTCATATCAATTGTACTTAGTAACATCAGAATTATTCAATTCAGATAATTGTTCTTGTTATTTACTAAGTTTGGCTTACTCTGGCAGGCTTCTGGTTGCTTATTGCGCCAGGCGTTTTTAAGTGGTTGCCGATCTAATTACTGAACAGACTCATCACGAGTTAACTTCGGTAACCTGGCGGGCACTTATCAGTAACGAAAGACAACGAATCATAACAGAGATTTGGCACAAAGCTATAAGCATGGGAGACCTCGTAAGAACTCACTACACAATAGTCATTGGTCAACTTGATTGGATCTTTTACTATTGCACCCCAAAACTAAGCGTATCTTCGATTTGCCACAAAAGGGTCAAACTCACAACTAATTTATCTATAAAACTTGCTTGTCAAGACGAAGTGCATATTAAAAAATTTTTAGTCCTTTTATTCATTTTTATACATCTTGTTGGTGGGGCTTAGAATACGCTGACTACGTCCCCTGAAGAGGATGTCTATCACCCAGAAAAGAGTGTGCTTGGTATGACTAAACTGCGTCTGATTGAGGTTCCAGTTGTAAGGCTTTAATGTCATGAATCTCCAGTCCTCTCTGTGAAATATGATTGCGGAGGGAGTTTTTTGATATTATCATTTTTCGTTTTATATTTCTTGCCTTTCGGTTTAGTTAGGCTGAGAACTATTCGCTTAGTGCATGGGTTAGTTAGGTGCACACATTGAGTGCAGGTGTTCACGCGCGTGCGGGGGCGAATGTGACAATCAGAGATGCCACAATAAAATCCCCAGATAGGAAATGAGACCGGGGACGTGAATGACGTCATGCCCGGAAGCGCTGAGGATTTTGGAATTTGAAAAAAAACAACAGTGTGTTGAGATTTAAACTCCGAACGAGTTAGTTGAGATTCGAGTCTAGAGGAAGGTAGTCGATTTTTGGTCTCACCGAGGCGAGACCAGTTGGGGTCTACGAAATGTGCCACGCGTTTGTTGAAGAAATTGTGTTTCTCTATCCTCATGTCGAAAAACCTTAAACTGAAAAAGGTAATAAAAAGTTTCGTACCTGAACCAATTGCGTGTTTTTCGGATTCATATATGCGTATGATCATTATGAACGTTTTATGCATGTGAATATCTTGGTCGTATTTTTGGACCTATAAATATTACATCTGGCTCGGAGATGAAGTGTCTGTTATATTCCCTTCTATGGGTAAAATAGATCTATTTGAATAATACTATGGTAGGATGAGACGTTGTTTCCTAGGTAGGTGAATTTGTCTACCAGTTTCAGAGAGAGGAAGAAACGTCTCATCTACCGAAAAAGACGTCGATTCACGGCTAACAAAGGCATGGACAGTTATCGATAGGCTTTCGATCATATGGAAATCAGACCCGACCGATAAAATAAAACGCAGTTTATTCCAGGCAGCGGTCGTGTCGATACTGCTATATGGATGCACTACTTGGACGCTAACTAAACGGCTGGAGAAGAAGCTAGACGGCAATTACATAAGAATGTTGCGAGCAATATTGAACAAGTCCTGGCAGTAACACCCCACAAGGCCCCAACTATACGGCCACCAGCCTCCCATCACGAAAACTATCTAAGCTAGACGAACCAGACACGCAGGACACTGCTGGAGAAGCAGGGACGAGCTCATAAGTGATGTATTCCTCTGGACCCCCACATAGGGCCAAGCAAAAACAGGACGACCAGCGTGCTCCCGGCGAGTGCCCCGGGGCCTGTTCTGGACTTCGGTCCGGAGCGTGGCCCTGGAAAAGGAACAATGGCAGACTTGGGGCCTTTAATTAGGCACCTAGTTTCGACTAGGCTACCTTCGGGTGGGCGAGCTGCATTTTTGTCTCCTTTGTCCCCCTTGTACGGCACTAGACCATGCGTCTAGTTTAAGCCGTAAACTGGCATACGTGCCCGGACCCACATTTGGGTTCGTGAAACTGCTTGCCTCATCGGGCTCACATTGCACTAAGTGAGCCGATGAGCAGCACTGACAAGCAGGGTTCGAGTCTCGGCTCCTTCCCGACCTTCCCCTCCCCTTTATCCCCACTTTAATTGGCCTTCGGGCTTTTGACCTTGTGTCAAGTCGTGTCTGGTGGGAGGCAGCGACAAATACTACGACCAGCTCGAATATACATACAGCAGCTATGTGAGGATATGGGATGAAGTCCTGAAGACCTGCCAGAGGCGATGAATGATTGGGAGAAGTAGCGAGAGAGGATCAGGGATATCCGTGCTAGCGGCACGACATGATGATCATGATGGTAGGATAATTCTTGAAACCATACAACTTTGTGCAAAAAAAATAATCATTATTCAAAATAATATCTTATGATACAAGGATTTGAAACCCAAGGATTATTATTACTTATATGAAACTATATAATAAAGTGAAAATTATTGGTGTTTGATTAGAATAGCCGAAACCATATAACTGTACAAAAAATATTATTTAACTGGAATAATTACTTTAAAATGTGTAATTTTTTAAATAAATTATCAGTATTAGAGTGTAAAACTAGTCATCAGGCCTAAGAATACGTTAACTGCATTCTCTGCAGAGGTGCAAGACCGCCCCACAACCTAAAAAAAAAAAAAGGTGGAGTTTTAGGTATACAACTAAACTGCATGTAAGTGTGGGACTCTATTTCTGAAGCTATGAAGAGTGTCGTGTATCCCTGCTTTGATATTAATCCCTGATCAACTCTGATTAGGTGTGGCAGTACCTATTAGGGTTCGATCTATCGATCTATCAATTTTCTCTCCAAGATAAATATTGACCGAGATATATATCTTGATAGATAGATAGATAGATGTTGCGATGTGTCAATTGTTGTCTAAATTAAGTACGAATGAAGATAATACTATTCTCACTTTATCCGATATATATATATATATATATATATATATATATATATTAGATAGGAACATCTGATACAATATAACAATAAATTGTATGTATTATGAATTATTGCTTGAAGCTATTACTGTTTACTAAGGAGTGCTATCGTTGGTTACTTGAAACTAAATAATTGCGTGAAAATAAATGATTATTGTAAAATAGAAATAACTTGAAATTAAATAATCGTACGTAAAGAATTAGAATTTGATAATTGCACTTGTAACCAGAGAACTGTGTTAATTATTTTTATTTGAGAGGAATATTTGATATATTACTGTGTACAAAAGAAAAAAATCTTGAAAATAATTATGAAAATATGAATATGAAAGTAACAAGAACGCGATTCCCTAACCTATTGGCATAAATGATGAGTCTGTTCAGTAATTAGATCGGCAACCACTTAAAAACGCCCGGCGTAATAAGCAACCAGAAGCCTGCCAGAGTAAGCCAAGCTTAGTAAATAACAAGAACAATTATCTGAATTGAATAATTTTGATGTTACTAAGTACAATTGATATGAGAGACACGTGATCCCCTAACCTATTGGCATGAAATATCCGTAAACAGATTGGCATGCCGTCAAAGTTAATCAATATGTAGCCATTACAACAAAAAATAACGTGAATATTCGGTTTGTCACAAGGCCGTAAAGACGGGGTACCTTATGAAGATCAAATTCATTACTAAGGACTAATATGTCTGTAAAACCAGATTATCATGAAGAAATAAAAATTTGAATAAAGATTATGGTGTTTTTTTCTTTTATTTTTCCTTCATATGGATAGATAAATATGAACAGAGATATATATGTTGATAGATAGATAGATAGATAGATAGATAGATATGGACAGACTGAGATAGATAGATAGATAGATATGGACAGACTGAGATATATATATATAGATATAGATAGATAGATAGATAGATAGATATGAACCGATTGAGATAGATAGATAGATAGATAAGGACAGACTGAGATAGCACTAATCTCACTTTATCAGATATATATATATATATATATATATATATATATATATATACCAATCTTCCAGCAGTCACCCTTGAGGTCTTGAGGTAGGCCTCCATTTTGAGTCTAAGGCCTTATGGGAAGATGAATAGAGACATAACATCACCATCAAAAGGACTCGCCCTTCATAATGTAGAGTAAGAATTTGGGTTTTAACCCTTTCGAAACATCTTTTGAGGACAGAGCAAGTCAACAGTTCCTCTGTTAGTCCACTATATGGCCTTAGCAAAAATTCTTTTTATCTGAGGAAAACCAAAGCATATTCGGTTGGAGGGGGATGCTTGAATTTATTGTAAAGTGTTGTTTTTCCTCTCGTCCTTCATGGCCTTTGATAAATATTGGCCCTTTTTCATTTTTTATCAGAATACTGAATGCCCTCATACAATACCCACCTGATTAAAAAAAAAAGGTCTTACTCCAATGTTCCTGACTATGAACGTGATTGACTTCCTTGGATTGTTATCAAGCATGGCCTCGATGTCACCAACAGATTTGTGAATTCTTTTCTTCTTAGAACGATCAGAGTAAGACTTACGAGCTGTCACACCTTCTTGATCCCCATTAGACTCATCCGCCTCTTTTCGAACCTTCTGTGCTGTCCTCACATTGATACATAAACTCTGTGAAACGTTCATATAAGAGGTTTTGGTGTAAATACTAATCAGTACAGAATGCCGTGGAATGCCGACGGGGCCGAGGGCATTTTTGGCAAACTCCGGGCGCGTGTAGGCTACGGCCCTGCGCCCGGTCCCACCCAAAAAAAGGCCTTGTGCCATACATGCCCGTAAGGTGGGGCGTGCATTAAATACCGCAGTACAGAATGCCGTTTGCAGTTTTCAGGAGAAGTATATTGCATTATGGTTTCTTCTTTCTTCACATACAGTACAAAACTGGCTCTAGTTTGCAGATCAGTAGACAAAACCTGAACATAATAAAAGACATGAGCGAAATTGATTTATCTGTAGCATCCAGTAGATAGATAGATAGATAGATAGAAACAGGATGAGATTGATCGATAGATCGATATGAATAGAATTAAGATAGATAGATAGATAGATCCTATTTACCTAACCCCTCCGCTCGGGCAGTATATGACACAAGGTCAATTTTTAAGCGGAGTTTAACAGGTTTCAATTCAGAGTTTTCCTTCTCCTCGACTAGTTGCCTCACTAAGGCTGAAGAACCTAGTCTGTCCTACTATTTACCCATAGCTGGAGGGAGAATAATTGGATTCATACCTTTCCCAAGGGTATTAGTGCTATGTAACATGCAATCAGTCAGGTCCAGGATTTGAACTCGTGTCGCCGTGTCCATATCCTGCGATGATAACCATTACACCACGGGCACCTCCGATAGATAGATAGATAGATTTACTTTCCAGTCGCTGTTCGTTATCAATGGAAATCATAAAGATTAATATGCAGTTTAATTTATGCATGTGCAAGTCGTTTGAAGAAACGAATAAGAACGTAAGAAAAAATCATTAGGTAGCTTTAGAATTTTTCACCGACAGGATTTGACAACAGCTAAAGTTAACGTTTCCCAATTCCATAGTATGGATGACCAAACGAATATGAATTGGGAATTAGTTGTTATCACGAGATATATTCCAAAATGACTTTAACCAATTAGTGGATTACTAATACTGAGAAATAACGAATATCTAATGGATTTATAGAGACGTACGGATGATCAACAAATTTCTTTTGTTGTATGGTAGTTTAAAATAAACTTATTGAAACTGGAATTGTTCCTTTGTGTTGGAATACAGCTTGGCTTGATAAGACGGCAAGCTGATAGTAAAAGAAAATTTTTTCGATGACTGAATTTTGATGCCATGAATTTAATTGAACAAAATACATATTTAAAAAAATCATTTCAACTTGTTCATTAACTTTTAAAGAAACACTCAATTTACCCGAAAGGATGTATAGAATTAAAAAAAAAAGATGTTGATAAAGGAATAATGTTGCCATGAATTTATATGAATAAAATATTTTGTAAAAGTCAAGCTAAAACCTTTGAATCAATAAAATATGAAAGATAGCATAGCATATTGCGTAATGGTTAACGATACATGATTGAAATTGAATTGTCAACCGAAGTAAGCAAAGCTTATTAATTACAATATACAATGAAAGAATACATAATTTAATTCAAAGAGTGATATCATCATCATCATATCGTGCCGCTTGCACGGATATCCGTGATACTCTCTCGACACTTCTCCCTATCGTTCATCGCCTCTGGTAGATATTCACTGCCACATCCCGTATCCTCACATACCTGCTGTATGTATGTTCGAGCATGTCGTCCTGCTTTTGCTTGGCCATATGTGGGGGTCCATAGGAGTACATCGCTTATGAGCTCGTCCCTGCTTCTCCAGCAGTGTCCTGCGTGTCTGGTTCGTCTAACTTGGATAGTTTTCGTGATGGGAGCCATTCGACATTGTTTTGCTTTTTCAACGGAGGTTTCTTGACAGCATATCTACCATGTAGGCGAGCTTCATTGAGTCTTCTCCTTACAGTGGATGTTGACACATTTTTTCACGAGATTGGTTCAGTTATACAGTGATGTTTGAAGCAGTCAGCCTTCTGTCACCCAAGATGGTGACTATGATGAAATTGTCCTATACGTAGGTAAAACGTACCAAGCAATAATTAAACATTACTGTGAGTTCAAGTGGTGGTATAATGTAAGTTATGGTAAACGTTTTATTCATGCTTTGTTTTTAAAAGAAAATGCCCTCAAATCAATTTTTCAAAATACAGGTTATATTAAGGTCAAAGTTACTGAAGAAGACTTGTATTTAGTATAAAAAATAAAATCATTGGCCAAACCATTAAATCAAAAACAACTTCGGTTGTGTAAAATAATTTCACTTATTGAATATCTTGCTGACTACGCCACGCCATACAAGCAGGAGAACCCAGTTATGGCTGTGAGAAAACCTCTGCGACCAGATCACCTTTAACATCTAGCCGCTTAACACCTAGGATTGCAATCTCC
>CAUZXS010003409.1:0-94630 GCA_963585895.1 Sepioteuthis lessoniana
CATTTAGGAACACTATATAAACATGCAAAATTGATATAATTTTGCTGGTATAGCTCTGATTTTTTTTTCTTCATATGTTATGTGATTCTATAGTTTAATATAGGGTCTGGGATTTGGTTATGTAGTTAAAAACCTACCATAGAATTTTTCCCTTTTCTGTGCAACACTTGATATTTCCTACTTATTCGTATATAGAATATATTCAGATTTACCTTCAAGAATCAAATAATTCTGTTTGTTTCTTTTTAGATTATGGCCTTGAAAAAATGACAAGATAATTACAAATGATAGTCAAGATCAATAAATTGATGTCAGAATATTTAGTAAAATGTCGAGGGATCTTCAGTTTTTGCTCTCAGCATTTTGGAACAAAAAGCAATAAAAACTGTTCAGCAATGAGATTCAAATCCAGTCAGTCAATCTGAATCAACTCATTCTTTGCTTTATCAAAAGTTTTTTTACATAGATACAGCTCAATTCCAAACTGGAACAGCTAAACTGCTGTCATAATTTATATTCTATGTACTTAGATATTTTCTTTTGAATTTCCATTTTATTGATGGGGAAATGTGATAACACACTTGTCAATTCAATACACTTTAATACCTCAAAAATTTGCCAAATAATTTTTCCTGTAATTTCTTGCTTGACAACATCATAACTTCAGCACAATAAACATAATAAAGTACTCGTGAATGATTTGCTGAATCCTTCCATGTTTTAAATTGGCTTTTCCAAAATGTTATTACAAATCTATTTATAAACTTATTGTATTAACAATAACTTTTAAGGAGTCATTAACCTTGATATTAGCTCAATATTTTGGATGATATTTTTTCAATCTCCATCTGAGATTTTCAATTGTCTAAATAATTTCTGGTAAACTGTATTATATTTTGCTTTGTTATTATGTAAAAAAAAAATTTGAGTGGACAAAAAGTTTTTGTGGGTGTTTTGTTACAAGGTTCCATGTTTGTATTGGACATCATAGATTGATGTAATTAAAAAGTAAACGTGTATATATATATATATATATATATATATATATATATAAAAGATTGATAATTTCAGTGAATAATCAATTGTAGAATTTTATCTACAAGTGTACACAATGCACACAAATTGGCTTATTGAGAAAATTTTTATGCATATATTATTCCTGTATAATCTACTGCTTTTATATTGAAAAAAGATTTTTAGTGCAAACAAAATTTAAACTTGGTATAAAATTCACATGACCTTCAAAACTGGTTAATTTTGTTTTGGGAATTCTAATTTAGTTGATCAGTTGCAATTCTCATTAAACAAAATTGAGTTGAGTTAGTATAATGTTAAACTACAATTCTCTTCTTACCCAATAAAATTTACTTTTAATATATAAAAATGTTAAGATTTTTTGTTTTGGCAAAATAGCTTACTTATTTACTAAGGGAAATAACTTAATGTAATTTTTGAGTAGCCCTTCTTGTAACAAATAGCTGTTTCTTTGTATTAGATTACATTGAATCTAGGGATAATTAAACAATTTAAATGGGCAATGATAATAATCCTAGAAAAAATATGAAACAGTTGTTTTTTGTCCGACAATCTTAAACAAGTATTTTTTTATTTTATCTTTACTATTGTGACATTTCAACATATGTTATTTCCAAACTTCTAAAAACTTATTCTGAAACGGACGAAATAAAATAGGAAGCAGATATCTTATCTGGTTTAAGCATTGATATGTGCTGTGGTTATATTAGAAATGAAAAAGATATCTTTTGCACTTTACATATGGCCTTACCTATAAATAACTTTTATCATTCTTTTTTTTTATTTGTTAATAGAAAAAAGTAAACTGCTGATTATTGGTAACCATATTTCAAGACATTTTTATGTTTTTACTTTGGTTTCACACAAATACCTTGCTGCTGTGAGTGTAAGAATGTTCTAGGTTTAAATGTAATTCATTAGAAACAAACCAGTTCTAATGTTTGAAAAAAATCCAGTTTCATAATTTCCCTAATTAAATTTTAAGGTAAATAAGAATGTCTTTCAGTCTGGACATTTTATAAAGACTTAAGCCTATGTCACAATATCACTGCTGTTAGATGTAATAGTGACTAAATGGGTACACAATGATAAGGAATAATACATATCTTTACAATACATCCGCTGTTATAATATCAAAAATTTTTAATGTTTAATCAACTCTCCAGTATTTTAAATTGTAATACACCCCCCACTCTGTAAAGGGCTAATAAATGTGCTACATATTATCAAAGAGTGATTTGAAACTCCGTAAAATAGAGAAATTTTATTTTCTATTTTTTCATAGCCATTTAATGAGTTGAATTTTTTTTTAAATGGGAGAAGTAATCTTTTAAGAGATTTTGAGCCAAGCAAAGATCTAACTTTTTCATCTTTCATGGATAGCAGAATATTTAGAGCCAATTTGTCTATAACACTTTGATGGCAACAAAATAATTAGATGAAATATTACCACCAAATAGAAGATTGTGTAATGTCATTTACAGGGTGTACAACACTGAAAATAAATCATTAACCTAGGTTTAAATACTGACTTTGAACTTTTTTTTAGTTAGTTTCTTGGAAACTAATATTTGGTTAACATGATTCTATTTTGATAATGAGTTGCCACTTGTGTTAGATGGAGTTGATAATGTAAGTTTTTTCCCCTTTGACTGCATTTGACTCTTAGAATTGGTGACTGAAGTTTTAACCTGCTTTACAAATGTCAGATCTGTTATAGATATTATTGGACAGTATTAATTTAAATTTTGGATGAATGTCTTGTATTGAACTTGATGCTTTGTATTATTAATGATGATAATATCGCCAATAGGTAAAAAGCATTCATATTGCTGATTAACTTTATAAAAAAAAAAAAATTATGGAAAGTTGAAGTTGCTCAAATCTGATCACTGCTAACCTTGTGATATTTAAGTTTAAATGTTGATAAGAATAATTTAATGAGTAGGATCACTTATCATACTGATGCTTGTTAACTAAGCAATGATAGATTTTATTTTATAAATTAATTGGTTTTGAAAGCTGAGAGACTGAAGTTCATATCTTTTTAAAAAAGAAAAAAACAAAAGAAAAAAATTCTACTTCTGTCCCATAATAGTCATTACATTCAATGTGTGAAATTTATATATAGATGTAAAAACTATATTGGGAAAGTGGTAGAAAAATGTAGTCATGAAACAATGAATAATTAAAAGCATGGTAAAAATAACCCAAAGCTGAACATGCAAGTATCATTGAGCAATGAAACGTTTTTGTAAATTTTCTCATTCCCCAATTGGTATCTAAATTGGAAAAATAAGGTCTAAAAAAGTTCAGCTTCAGGTTACCATCACTGTACTTTTAATTTAGACTAAGTGGGTCCTGAATTGATACAGTTGGCCAAATTTGAGTTTTATAGGCCATAACTTGCCCATTTGTAACTTTGTATCTGTAATAAGAGACCTAAAAAGAGTAAAGTGATTCAGTATGGTGGAAAAATAAAAGGGGCTGATGGGTAATGTGATTGTTCCTGCTTTTTATAAGTGAGAAAATTTTCTACATTACTTTTGTGGCAGATTTTATGAATAGTTGAAACAAAAAAAAATACTGATATTAGTGTTTTTTTGATTTTTTTGTTAGAAATACAGTTGTATATTTTTAATTTTTGAATAATAAAAGAAAATTTTTCTCTCTCCCCACCTCCAAGTGAGAAATATGTTCATGGATGAATGGATGAATGTCTCTGTGTGTGAACTTGAGAAAGATAGCACTTGTTTTTGATTTGAACACTGTTGTCAAGGGAGAATGTTTGTACATTAAGCTATGAAAGATATTTTCTGGCAATAAAAATTTGGTTTAATTTTGAAAGTATTGGTATTTTTTCTTCTTCAGTATCAACATACATAAAAAGCCTTCCTCTTTACACGCACAATTTTCTATATCTGCTGCTTCAAAACAGCAGTATTGTCAACAAAGCCTTCATTTAATGATGACTAAGGAATGGTTTCTTAGCTGACACATCATTAATATAATGTCCCAGCACTACCTTATGCCACCAGACTTAATTGGTTTTGTGGTAATGCCAGATAAAAATGAAGTTGTCATATTTAACTTTTCAGTCAATGTACAAGAGCCCTGCTATGAAGCATTAATTCAAATGATGTAAGATTTGAATTAACAAGATCAAACATTGAGCATGATCCTGAAGGACAGCTAGAAAGTAAATGTTTACAACTCGTAGCTGATGCATACAAAGGAGAAATATATATATATTCTCCTTTGTGTTGTATATATATATCATCTTTGTCCATCCTAATCAATGAGGACCATCTGATCAACCTTATGATTGAGGAAGGCATCTGTGAGTGCGCAGATAGCTAATAAGACCAATCTGTGCACGGAAGAGTCTTGGGCAGTGAGAACAAGGAATGGTGGTGGCAGTGCGTTTTCTAAGTTTCCTGTGCAGCTCAGTTGCTGCATTTCTGCTGGTTTCTCAGATTTTTGCTCCATGTTTGACAACTTCACACCACTTGTCTTTGTTCTGTGCCAGGCAATTAAGAGGGATACTGAAAGATTTCATAGACCTTCAGTGTGTCTTTGAAGCACTTTTTCTGGCCTCCTTATGAGTGCTTGCCCTGAGACAGTTCGCTATAGATCAGTTTCTTTGGGAGGCAGTGATCTTTCATGTGGACAACATGACTAGCCCAACGAAGTTGTAATTGCATCAAGATGGTGTAGATGTTGGGAAGAGAAGCTTGGGTTAAAACTTTGGTGTCTGGGTTGTGTTTTTGCCATGTGATGCTGAGAATCTTCCTCAGAGAGGTCATGTGAAAGGGCTTTAGCTTTTTCATATGCCATTGATAATTTGTTCATGTTTCACAGTTTTGGTTGCCTCAGATGTCTCTCCAATTCCACACATTCTTGTTGTGTCAGTCAAATGCTGCACTCGCTTTTGCAAGTCTGGTTTTCACCTCGTCATCCATCACAATAGACCTAGGGAGGGTGCTGCTGAGGTTGGTAAACTTTTCTACCACCTTCAGTTGTTGTCGCTTGATAGTGATGTTGGGCTCGATGTGTGGTTTTCCAGGTGCTGGCTGGTGCATAACTTCTGTCTTTTTTGTGCTGATGGTTAGGCTAAAATTGTCACAGGCCATTGAGAACTTGTCAACACTTTTTGGCTTTGGTAGTAGCATTCAGTGCACAGTCGTTGGCGAACTGAAACTTGTAGATGCTGTTATGCAATTGTCTAATGATGTGGATGAATTTTTCGGAGCAGCTGTATTTTGCCATGATTCTCCAAAGGCCATCTTTGCTGACCATGTCAAATGCCTTGTTCAGATCAACATAAGTCGAGTATAGGTCAGTGTTCTGTTCCTGACACTTGTCTTGCAGCAAACACCATGTCAACAGTTCCATGTTCCTTATGGAAGCTGCATTGACTCTCCCGTAAGAGTCCATGTTCAAGATGGTTGTTGAAGCAATTCAGAAGGACTCTGGCTAGTTATCTTGTGTGTGTGTGTGTGTGTATATATATATATATATATATATATATATATACACACACTGTTGCAAAACAAAGCCTTTGTCAGATGATGACTCAAGGTTCAGGTATGGTTTTCATACCAAAGCATCATTACCACTAAACCAGTGTGTGCCAGTATTTTACACTATAACCAGATTTTGTTGTTTTTCAGTCACATTGTGGAAATGCCAAATCAAGATGCACCTCTTGGTATACTTTGTTATATTCACAACTTTCCTGCAATGAAACACTAATTAAATGGTGTAAGATTTTAATTTACTAGCAAGACTGTGTGCATGGGCACACACACATATATATGCTGATAAATATGGAGCCACAGCCATCTGGGGTATTGAATACCTCAATGAAACAAACAACCAATTAAAATGGAATTCTACCAAAAACTTTCAACTGACCCCTTTAGAGGAATATTATAAATTCACTGTAATATGTCCTTAATAGATGTAATTTAAAATGTGTTTGAAATATCAAAATCCAAACCTGCTTACTTTTATCGACTTCCAAATATACAAAATGAAAAATCCTTGGTAACCAATTAATTTCCCATCAACTAAACTAAATACTTTGATTAATACATAGACCAATTAGCCATGAAAGGTAAGTCATGTATGTAATACAACTGATGTTTTAAACAAAATTGAAGTTATTAAATTAATACATGTCATTGTCGTTACAATGGATGTTACATCTATAATAATTTGCACTTACCTGAAGCAAGATATTTTTTATTTATTTATTTATTTTTTTTTTTTTGTAATCTACCATTTGCAATATGATCTGTGTACATAAGCAACATATGTGAGTTTTGAGAAAAACACCATTGGAATTGAATAAGTGACATTTAATTAGAGTGCATAGAACAGACTTTTGTGAGCAAGTTATGAAATGAATATTGTCATAAAAAAAACTAAATTTTGTTGTAAATGTGACGTCGAATTCTACTCTAACCTGAAGAGATTGATATCTTGGTCATTGTCCTCTGTAGAAGGCTGTTACGTAGAATGTGTCTCACCGAGGGCAGTCTGGCACTTGACACTCCACAAAATAAATCCTGGTCAATACTCATTTCTGGTGTATGATAAACCGACAAATAATGTGGAGGTTAATTCGGGGCTAGACTGACCTCAGACGTTGGTAAGGGGATGCGAATTCACTTTCACATACACCACCAAGTCCTTTGTCTTCATACTCCCTCAGATCATGGAAGAACAAACTTCTAGGTTAGATAATATTAACTGTAGACAGATTTCCAAAATTCTCTTGTAATGTTTTAAGGAGGCAATAAGATGTTTAGCGAGAATTAATGAAACGGTACGAGGCTGAGACGAGATACATGCAAAGAAGTCAAATCAACAGAATAAAGAACACAACCAAAAGATTTCAAAACAAGGGTGCATTTAAAATATAATAAAATTTTAATATGCGATGATTAAACAAATAATGAGATTTAAGAAATGGTTCCTTTTTCTTTTCTCTTTTCTTTTTAAAATACCAGCAATATTAAGCCAACAGGAAAACATCAAACAAAAATGTCTATCAACAGTCCTTTTTTCTTCTTTCTCTTTCTCTTTCTTATTCTCTTACTTGAGTAAAAGTGTCTAAGCTGCTGGACTGAAGTGTGTAACAATGTTCATTCAATAAATTTAACTATTGATGTAACAGAACCTTAACAGTTTCTCCTTTTTTGAATACATATAACTTTCCAATATCTAAGAATTGTAGAAGGAAAACAGATTGAGTTGTACTTATCTTTGACAGGTTCTCAATTTTCAGATTTCTTTCTCTCTTTTTTTATGGGTGATTGTCTTTCCCCAGAGCTGGTTGACCTCAGCGATCTGGTTCTAATGCTGGCTTTATCCAAACTAAAATTCTCCTTCAAATTTCTCTTACGCATGATGGCCTTTTTGGCACAAAGAGCCTGTTGACCAATTATCTGACTTTTCCTCTTCCACTGCCGGGTCATGCCACTTGATTGACCTAGACTTCTTTTGTTCAACAGACTAAATGGCACAGTGCAGATAGCTTGCCCTTTCTCCCCCCCCATACCGTTTTAATCGTCAGCCTTAATGCCTATTGATTCAAATAAAGAAGGGTAAGGGATTTGACTTCCTCTTCCCTCTCTCTGTAACATACTAAGTCACATAAAGAAGGAACTTGTTTTGTCTTTTCCAGAGGATATGAGAAACAAGTCCTGTGGTATTGTTACACTATTATTTGGCTTGGTAAATAGCATAAGATTTTAGCTAATTCTTTAACTCTTTGATTTGGCATTGTTTGCTACAGTCTCTATATTCAAATATTAAACAAAATTAGTGACTTTGAGTACAAGAAAAATTCCTCAATAATAGATTATCAAAAGAATCCCCCACCCAAAAGTAATAACAACTTAATGAATCATATGTTAACATTAAACAATTTCACTTTTAATGGAAATTATTTTCTCTCTGTGTTGCAACTCCTTCATATGCCACTATTTTTTATGAGAAACTTTAAGGATACATCTATCTTAAAATTAACTTCTTGTTTCTTTTACATGAAATATATTGATAACCTATTTTGAATTTATTTTATATACAAGGTGGTGAAATAAAACTGAAGAAATTCTTGAACTTGATTTAGTAAAAAAAGTTGTCTGTGGATGCTGTAATATTTGAATTAACTGACAATAGAAACAAGTATCTTTTTGAAAGTACTGTATATTCCTTCATAAGTACACAAATAATATTAACAGTTCATTTTTTGTGAGAGTTCAAACCTTGAGTCGGAGTTGTGGATATCAAGTAAAAATTAGTGAACCTAACAGCTTGAAACATTTAAGTTTCCTGTATTGTAGTTAGTCATTAGTTTGTAAGAGACAACTGACTGTTGAATAGGAATCCTATTTTATATCAGCTGGAAGTATCTTAGAGTCAGCTCAGGGCAGCGAAAACTAATTGATTGAGAAATAAGATTTACAACATTTACCAAAAATTATAGAATCACCACACATCGAAGTTGTTCATCTTGAGTTATTTTTTATTTATTCATTCAAAACAAATAAGCAATTTTTATCTAACAGCAAAGCATTTTAACTTTAGTAAACATACCACAAATGAATTAAATGCAATCATTTTAACAAATGGGATATTATTTTCAGATTAAAGAGAGGACAAATTATGGAATCATAAACAAAAGAAATTACAATTTTTATTTTGTTTCTCTTTAGACTTTTTATAAAGGTCAGAATTCTTTAAGGCATGAACTTCATTCATGAAGTGACATGGGTATGATGCTAAACTGCATCTGATGGTGAGGCTCCACTCCTGGAGTTTGGGAAATCTGGAGTACCCCTTCATTGCCATTATTCTAAGGTTAACTCTGACCAGTAATGTTAGTACCTGTTAGGGTCTCATTTATGGTTTAAATATTTCAATCATTTACTAAGGGTTATTATTGTTAGTTATTTGAAAACATACAGTTGTGTGTAAACTGTATCAGATAAGAATACCTGATAAATAGAATTACTAATGTTAAATGGTTTCAAGTATTGCTATTTAACTGTATACAAACAAATGATTAATATTAAATAGAATTATCAGCTTTAGATTGCAATACTTGAAACCATTTAACTTTTAAGCAAACAAATGAGCTCTAACTTGTTAAAAAATTAAGTTACTATCAAACTATTCATGTACAAATCATAGATGTATCTAAACAGGATTTGGCATTAAATAACCTAGAAGGCTTGATATGTTATTAATCCCTAGCCAACCAACGATTTACCAATGCAAAATAATATTGTCTAAGGAGCTGGTTCTAACTTTCTCAAAGAGCAATTGACAGAATAGTTTTACAAAATAGAATATTGTCACAGGCCATTTAAAAAAAAAAAAAATATCCATGTAAAGTTTCAATTGAATGGAGATCCAGACTGTTGGCCACATTATTTTGTTATTAATAATTCTTTATAATTCATTTAAATTTAGTATTGCTGTGGTAAATCTCTTTGGTTAATTTTTTTTTTTTTAATACATCAAAATTGTTTATAAAGAGGAATTCATTAAAAAATTAGTTCTTACATAGTTTTAATGATGAATTCTTTGATTTAGCATTATCAAGTTTGCCATTTCCAGGAACTCCTGTCAGTAATTACTTGTCATATATTTCAACCTCTTTGAATACTTTGCTGTAATAACTACTGTATTCATAAGAATTATTGAACAATTTTTCTTATCCAGCTGTCTATCTGTATTACTATTATTTCACTCCTTGCGAGTTCTTCACACTAACATTAGCTAATGGTAATTCAAACAGCAAGTCTCCTCAATTCTCCAAGACTCTTCTGAATATTTTAAAATGTAGTCTACATGATCAAATATTCTAACTATAAAAAGCACTGAACAATAGTCTCTTTACATAAAAGCAACATTAAATTACCAGAAAATAAAAACTATGTATCAAAGCCCCTTTAGGAATGGAGCAAAGGAAATATTAAAATAATACCAATATACTAGACTGATATTTACTCCAAATAAAAGGAAAAGACTTCATAAGTTCTGTTTAATATTGGTTTAAATATATCTATCTTCACACACAATAAAGCCTAACTTCATATACACACACAGGCTAGCTTAAAATATACCCTGTGGAATCAAACATGTTCTCATACACATTAAACTTGATTTAGCATAATAAAAGATATGTACGTGTGCATTCATAAAGAGAGAGAGAAGAAAAAATAGCTCTGAAATAGGTGTGTGTATACATGGGTGTGCATACATATACGCAAATGTATACACTTGCATACAGAATGCATACTTGTGTGTGTGTGTGTGTGTGTATATATATATATATATATATATATATATATATATATATATATATATATGAAATAGAAAAATAGCATGCTTTTATATGTACAGAAAATATCTGCAAAGACTAGATGTCTTCATGAACAATTTTCATGATAAGGGCAGTGACCAAAGACTATGCTTGTCATTATCAATCTACTGAAGAAGACTAAGTCTGAAACACGTGTAGAGCACAAATATATGAAACGATAAATTCCAAATTCTGAATCATTTGTGGACATATTCATTTTAATATATATATATATATATATATATATATATATATATATATATATATATATATATATATATATATATATATATATATATATGTATGTGTGACACTATGAGTTGGATATATGCACATACATGTATACACACGTGTGTGTGTGTGTGCACCCATACATGTGTGTGTATGTATATATATACGCCCACGCACATGTGTGCACACACATGCTCACCTACACACACACACACACACACACACATATATATGTGATAAGATGAGTTAGATTCGGCCTGGGTATCAAATTTCAAATGTTAGGAAAACCCATTAACTAGATTAAGGAAATCTAGATAAGAAAATGTTTATACATATGGCCACGGGTGTGGGTAAGTGTTAAGTACTTGTTGGGTACTTGTCAAAAACTTAAAAGGGTCTGAATTTAATGTCCCTGTATCCCTAGGAAATATTTTCATGTCCAGTTTTTTTAAAAGGGAAATGGCTCCCCAAAAAGTTATGGGTTTATTCGTGGGTGTCCTTTGGCTGGAAATAATAATGAAACATTCTGTATATATACAGGTGCGTTTTGGGTCCTAGCAGTTAGACTTAGTTTAGGTTCAAGGAAAGTTGATTAGGCCGGAACAAAGAAACAACGAATAGCGACACTACCAGCCGGACCAGTTAGTTAAGATAATCTTTTGCCAGCAGAAACTCAGCCGAGAACTAATTATCCACAAAGTGTTACATGCTCTCCATTCCTCCTTGCCGTTCTAACCACAAAGTTGTTGTGTTTTTGTTCTTTTTCCTGTGAACCTGCCTCTCGCTCGATCCGGCCACACATAAGTTCTCGACGTGGGGTTAGTAACTTATGCAACGAGCTGCAGAGGTGGGTATTCTCACATATATATAGGCATTCATGGTATATATAGTTTATAAGTTTCTTTTGATATATATTGGCACTCATGGTGTAACAGTTATCAGTGAATAAATGATATAAACAAATATTGATATATGTATATATATTATTTAACAATATTTATATCTATATAGGTGCTTGCAGTGTAATGGTTATCATTGTAAGAAATGGACATAGTGATCCAAGTTCAAACCTGGATGGGGCTGTTTGCCTTTCATATAGAATTATTACCCTTGGGAATGATATGCTTCCAATGATTCTCCTTCCAGCTATGCGGAAATAGTTGGATAGACTGGGCTTTTTAACCTTGGTATAGCAGAAGGAAAACTCTGAATTCAAACCAGCTAAACTCCACCTGTGCATGCAGAGAGGTTTGTAAACACACACACTCACATATATATTAGCTCCCAAACCATGCTTGATCTCAGGATCATCATCTGAAGTCCGATTTATTAGTGGCACTCCGGCTGTTTTTGCCATTGCATGAATTTATTATATATATATATATATATATATATATATATAAAAGTTCAAATAAGCAAAGATAAAAATTATAAATCTTGCTGTGTAAGCAAGATTTATGATTTTTATAAGATTATAAGATTTATAATTTTTACCTGCCTCAGACAAATGGTGAATATCTAACAGATTTTTCACTTAAGTTTTTCATGCAGAAACATCAAATTAAAAAATTTGTGTAGGGGGACTATGGACCTATAACTATTCAAATAACTCTAATACACTGCTGGATTTTATGGGTAAGAAGTGGACAAACAGTACTTTAAACTCTGAGGCATATTCCTCTTTTGAAGGAGTATTTTCCTATCACAGAATTGTCTCGCCAAAGATACACCTTAGTCTATGCAGAAATGAGAAAGAAACAGTCAAAACCATATGTTACCACTGGTCCTCACTTACCTATAGATATTAACTATAAATACACAATAAGTGTAAGAAACAAATTTGATACTCTTCAGGAGATATTTGAAACACATACTCGAAATGATGAATATGAAAACTTTGTCCCCACCCACATAGAAGCAGCAGTAGAATTCATACCAACCTAACCAAACCAAGAGTCAAATGTTGAGTTCCATGGTAGTCAAAAGAAGTTAGGAAAAAATGAGATAACTTTTAAAAAGCCGCATTACTCAATAAAGGAAAGTAGACAAATGCTAACACACAAACTTAAGAAAGCCCAGATAGAACTAACCAACACATACCAAAAATAACAATTAGAATAAATTCAAGGCCAAGTCGATAAAATTAGAAATTTGGTAGAAGATAGACAATCACAGATTGTGAAAGAAGAGTGGAAGGATGAGCTCCTTGAAAGCAAAAGTAAAAACTACTCTCCAAAAAGAAAGACATTAGAAGTGGAAAGAACATTTCAAGAATCTAATTAGAAACCTATCCTAAAATCACTAACAAATCTATCCAAAAAATTATTGATAGCTAATTAGACATCAAACTAGAACAGTTTATACAGGAAAAACTCCACACTGTTGAAAAAAAATTAAAAAGAGAAAAGCTGCAGGTCTTGACAAAATATCCCCCCTACCCGAATTTTGAAAGACAAGAAAATTTGACTATATACTTTTCCAATTATCCAACGCAGTCTATAGACAAAACTCAATAGAAAAGCAACCTTGGAATCACTAAGAAGAATAGAATTATAATTCTTAGTGGTATAGTCCTAAGATTTTTTAATGCCCTGCTTCTCAATTGTATCCAACACAAAATTGGGACAATTCTTCGGAATAATTAGAATGGCTTTTGAAGAAATCACTCCACAACTTCACAATCCATTCAATCATCGAAGGAGTATGAGCAAAGAATCTCGAGACAACATTACTTTCTCTAGATTTCTAGATTTCTCCAAGGCATTCCATTCTATACACAGATGAAAAGATGGAGCAAATACTACTTGCATTTGGTCTTCCCAAAGAAACACTGCTAAAATGATGCTTTACAAAAATACAAAAGCAATAGTTCGCTCACTTGATAGAGATACTTTCTTCGACATATTTGCTGGAGTCATTCAAGGACATAGATTAGCACCATATTCGTTTATACGCGGCTTTGACTACATAGTTCAGGCATCCTTAGATCTAATAAAATAAAATGGTTTTTGTTATGGTACCGACCTACGGACTATAATGAACACTTCCTATTACTATGAATACTGGGAGAATATTCATCTCTGTGTTGAGTTAACTCCAGCCAAACACTTTGGCAGTCATACTGACGTTCAACACTCTTTTACCTATGCTGTATTTATACTTTTGTTCAATATACTTGTTTCACGTAATCCCGAGTTTGTGTCTTTCTTCCGGACCTTTCACTGGTCCACAACAGTTTTACTTTTAAAAAAGCAAGAAGCAGATGATATCTCACAGAAACTATGACCGATGCAGACTCCACAAATACATCTGTCCAAGCAAAATCCCTACTGCATAGCCTAGACCAAGTAACAGGAGTCATTGGCCTCTAAGAAAATGCAAATAAAATTGAGTATGTTTTTTGAACAAGAAGGAGCCATCTCCACTCTAAGTAAAAAGTAAAGTTGGCAACTGTAGTCAAGGGTGACTAGAAGGCTCCCTTTTCAATTGCTACTACACCGAGATGTAGGGGGGCACTACTCCTTTCCCTGGATTGCTCTACTTTACCCTTGATACATACTTTATATTGCTGAATGTTAGGCAAGGAGGTATCGAGTACCATTTTTAAACACTTTGGTATGATGCGACCTGGGACTGAACCCAGGTCTCCCGGACCACTGGTGAATACTCTACCTACTAGACAATACAAGTCTTAAAAATTAGTAGACCAGTCCACATACCTCGCAGAAACATCTCATCTACCGAAAGTGATGTCAACATGTGCCTAGTGAATGTGTGGGGTTTTAGGCTGAAAGTCAAGGGCAAAGGGCAAGGCTGTGTTGCCGAGCGAATATCTGACTCCATTTTTTGGTTATTTTATTTTACCCCCACGTTGTCTTGTCGGTGAAATGCCTTGCCCAAGAAAGTCCCAAAAAGAATTATACGAAAGAAAAGACAGCAACAGATAAGAGACGAAGACGTTTCTTTTATACTTTCCTTTATTTACTGGGTTCAACAACCATTCCGTAGATGAGGGAATTTTTCCTGAATACATTGAAATGGTTAAATCTCCCAGTTAAGGTGTCAAAAATACGTTAATTCGTTTCATGTATGTAGGTGTCCGCATTTGATATTTTGGGCTTCCATAAGGGTTAGTTTTCTTTTGGAAGTTTTGTCAAAGTCCGGTAAGGGTTAGTTTATAGTTCAGTAGTGGGTCTTGTATATTTCAGCATAATGTTGATCGAGAGACTGCTGCTACTGGATGAAAGGGACTAACCGACGCTACGTCCAAAGACGTATGCGTGGTGCCCAAACGCCAGGCAGCAAAATGGTGTTGTTGGTTCGACGGGCACTGTCTGAAAGAGAAATAATGCTTGGTCCCCTTTGTCAAGAGGAAATGCCTTTTTTCTTTTACGCATGCGTCATCTCCTTTTCCTGTTAGGGACCTCCGGGAGTTTCTGCAAATTTAATAGTTTTCTTTTTCATTTTTTTAAAAAATTTAATTAAAAATTTTTTAAATTTATTTATTCGTTCCCTACAAATGTACAGAATGCTACTGACAGGTTATCTGTCATATGGAAGTCGGATCAGTCTGATAAAATAAAACAGGACTTCTTCCAAGTTGTCACTGTGTCCACATGGCTGTAATGATGCACCACGTGGATACTAACAGAATGCATAGAAAAAAAAAACTAGATTGGAACTAAACAAGAATGCATCATGCTGCCTTGAACAAATCCTAGAAGCAACCCTCCACAAAACAGTGGTTGTACGGCCACTTAACTCCTATCTCACAAAGCATTCAATTAAGACAAACAAAACTTGCAAGACACTTCTGGAGAAACAAGGATGAACTCATAAGTGATGTTATCTCATGAACTACTGCACACAGACATGCCAGTATTGGCCAACAAGCAAAGACTTACATCAGCTTTGTGCAGGCACTAGATGCAGCCTAGAAGACCTATCAGGAGCGATTTATGATAGAGATGGATGGCTAGAGAGAGCCTGGGAACTCCGTGTTGTTGGTGTGACTTGATAATGATGGTGATGATTATGATATGTATATATATATATATATATATATATATATATATATATATTAGACTAGACAGAGAAATGTATCATATATTATATTATACATGATATATATGATAATAGCTCAGTCATATATTGAGCACTCTAAAAATATATAAGATAATGATAAATAAAAATTAAACTATATATATATATATATATATATATATATATATATATATATATATTATAGAATAATATTTAGATTATCCAAATTACATATAAATTTCATAAAATTAAATGATGAGAGGAGCTGAGGATTTTATTGATATCTGATAATTTGTTGAGCAAGTATATATATATATATATATATATATATATATATATATATATATAGGTTTTTGAGTCAGAGTGAGCATATATATTACTTGAAAATAAAAAGTTATTTCAAGTACCTAATTACTTCAAGTCTGTACAATAAAATTAAGACATTCAATTAAAAATCTCTGTTCCATTGGATTTTGTTCTACTTTCATTAAAAAAAAATATTCAATACAATCTTTAAAAAGTGAAGAGTAATGATAAGAAAATAATGAAATTTGAAATATCAAATAATTTATATTTATTCATGAATATTTATCCATAAACACCTAACATTTTCAACTTAAACTCATGTTTGCTGAATATATTTAACAAATTAACAGAGATTGATATAGAATAATAAGAATATAATACAAATTAAGTATTGGATTAACGCCATATCACAAACCATTTTCAACAGTAGATGCACTGATTGTAAACACTTACTGGAAGATCACAGCACCTAGGCGACCAGTTAGACAACTACAGTATATTGTTTTTCTACACAATTTCATGATAGTACCATAGATTGTGAATTCATATGAATATAAGTTCTAATGTGTAAGATTTGCATTTTTCATATATTCTACCAGTAGCTTACTATATATTTGGGGGTCAACCTATATACCAGGTGTAGGTCTAACCCAGAATTTTGAACTAAAAATCTTGAGGTCGACTTTTGTGCTTGATCAACTGCTACACTGTAATTTGTGGTAATGGTAATTTGTAAATGGTCATAGGTTCAAGTAACTATTCCTAATATGAATGATTCGTACACAATCCTGTGATTTCAGGTATTCATATGTAATAAACTGCCTCATTGGTCTAGTGGGTAGTGTCTGCTAATGGTCCGGGAGACCTGGGTTCAATCCCAAGTCACATCATACCAAAGACTTTAAAAATGGTACTTGATACCTCCTTGCTGAACACTCAGCAATATAAGGTATATATCAAGGGTAAAGTGGAGCAATTCAGGGAAAGGAGTAGCACCCCCCCTATACCTAGGTGTAGTAGCAATTGAAAAGGGAGCCTTCTGGTCACACTCGACTACGGTCGCCAACTTTACTTTTCACTTTATATGTAATGCTAATAATGATTGATTGATTGATTGATTTTAATGGCATGTCAACTTGTCTGGGATTATTTTATGCTGTGAGGTTAGGGAATTGCATAAATTGTACTTTTATATTAACATTTTGTCTATTTTTTTGTCTCGTTTCTTAAGTTTTTGTACACAGTTATATGATATCAATTATTCCTATCTTATACAAATAATTTACAAGCAGATTTATTTGACACACAATGTGGACCTGGGAGTAATGGCAATGAAAGAGTACTCCACACTTCCCAGAGCTTCAGAACGAGAGCCTTACCAGCAGACATAGTTTAGTATTGTACCCTGGACAAACTTTTAGGGAGGAGTCTCACTCCTCTGTAGAGGATACCAAACTAACCCAACCAACAAGGCAAAATACTAATAGTTTATATACAATTATATGCTTTCAATGAACTATTCCTATTTGATAATAATTTGTTTGAAGACAATTGTAAGAAATCGTCCAAATATTCAAGTGATAACATTTCAGGCTTCATCACAGAAATTTAGACAAATAGTAGAAATAGTGATCACAATTTCAAAGTTGTCATTTGAAAATAAAAACCAATGATAGATAACTCGTGTACATTCATGTTGAAAAGTTTGAGATTGTTTCAACATAGTATTCAGAGGATTCACTACATAAAACCATAGAAAATCAATATTTTTCAAAACTGACTAATTGCCTGTGTAGATGAAGGTCTTCTGAATGTTAAATAACAAATAATAGTGGTGAAAAATGTTTTCCTGTTTTTTCTTCTTTAGATAGGACCAATCTAGTGCCGATATCTTGGTAGTTGTTCAACCACCTTCTCTTAAACAACAAAAAAATTTTTTTACAGTGACCACGAAAAAAGTGAGTAGTACATTTTTATTGCTTTTTTTCTCGTTTATAAAACTTTACGGTCAGAGCCAAAAGGGCACTTTCCTCCAGCTTCAACATTTAATTTCCCCGCCATAATGGTGATTAGGCGACGCCATCTTGAATTTCGTCTTTTGTTTTTGGAGCGGCCTAGTCAACTGACTTGAATCTTTGTTTTTCTACCTAAAGAACTTTAAAGCACCACCTTTATAATATATATATATATATATATATATATATATGTGTGTGTGTGTGTGTGTGTGTGTGTGTGTGTGTGTTGTACTCCCTACATAATGGACTCGCCTCCAACATAAATACACGTCAAAGAGAGGATTAGATGGGAGTGCACCAATCATCGGAGAGACCTCTTCTCGTTTTTGCGAAAAGTATTACTCAGTTTTGCTTGTTACTATCGTTGTTATTTGGATTGTTACGAAACGCTAAAATTGTTATCTCGGTAAGACTTCGTTTTTTGTAGAATTCTTTGGAAGTCTTATCGAGAATTCCTTAATTGGGACTTACTTGTTTTCATTACTTGTTTTGTCACTTGTTATCCGACTTTTGTTTAATTATTGTCATCGGAATTTATGATTTGCATTTTTTGTTTTGTTGCCTTTTCATTTCCAGGGGTTCTACCTGTTTTTATTTTGTGTAGTGTCTTCTTGTTACACTTGTATTTTTTCTTTTATTTAAAAAATTCTAAATCTTTCAGTCAAAGAGTAGAACCCCTCCCTCCATACTAGCTTCAGGTGGAGGTTGATTTTACCCTCCTGGCTGCGAAATTTACCGCAGCCATGGAGAGGGCAACAACAACCCCGATAAATTCGACCACCAAAAAAAGTGACGAACAGACAAGTCAGAGCCTAATAGGGGCAAATTGGCCTTCGCTGCCGATCCCCGCTGATACATAAAGTCAAGACAGTCCGATACCGCCGACCCAGAAAAGCCCCACAGCCTGGAAGGGCCAGCAGAGAGGACCGGACGATTATGAAAAGGACCGGGTGGGCAGATTTGCCAAATATTTTAAAGGCAATGAGATACTGCCCATCCCCGAAATAGCAGAGAAAATAACACCAAGAGTCCTCTCGCTGGTCGTTTCCGACCTTAAAACTAAAAGGCTTGTGGGGGTTAATAAAGACTCATTTGAAGAGCTGTTGAGGAAGTCAGGCATCCCATGCCAGTACTTCTGTAGAAAAAGTTTTGCCACATGGGATGTCCTGCTTCCTACGGAACAACAAGCGGCCAAAACAGCTGAAAAAGATATAATAACAAAACACTTCAGGCTACAGCCGGAGTATCAAGGCACCCGTAGGCTCCGCGTCACGGTCTGCAATGTCCCGGCCATTATTACTGGGGAGGTCCTGGCGGCATATTTCAGTGCCTATGGCCAGGTTGAGGATTTTAACCTCCTCAGATCCCCGGCCGGGACAGCCTACGGGGATTATGCCTTCCGGCTGTGCCTGACAAGGGATGGCTTCAAAGCCATCCCTGAGACATTAGTATGCGGGGATCGGCAGATGATTGTGATGGTGGAAGGAAGACGCCCCAGGTGCTGAGGGTGTAAACAAATTGGCCATATCGCCAAGTTTTGCCCCCAGCGACCTGAAAACAAAGAAAAGGCGTCAGCCACGTTATCAACAACAACAGCAATAATAAAAGACACAGCGGCGGCCACCACCATCAACAAGGAAGCGGAGGCCCAGGGCCCGGGTCAAGTCCAGCCTAAAAATAACGAGGAGGGCTGGACAGAGGTGACCCGTAAGAGGAAGGGGTCCCCCAAACAGGGGGAAAAAGCACATCTTTATCCCCTCCTCAAAAAAGGCCCCACCAACAGCAGTAGCAGCAGCAGCTACACCAAAACCACCTGTAACTCCGGCATCAGCAACACCAGCAACACCGACTCCAGCAACGCCCGCACCAGTAACATCGGCACCAGCAGCATCACCCAGACCTTCAACAACAACAACAACACCAAAGACACCAACTGTACCTTTAACATCTCCCAAAAAACACAAAAAGAAAAGCAAAATGAACCAACCGAAAGAGAGGGAAACTAATGTAAATTTGAAGAGGAGAAGGGACAGCGGGGAGGGGACCGCAAAAAAAATATGCCCCGAACAACCCAAGGCAGGTCCTTCCTCTCAACCACAAAAACAGCAAACTCCTCCACCTCTACCTCCACCACCCTTTCCACCTCAAATCCTACAACCCACACAACCCCCTCATTAAATTGTCACCCTCTCACCCCAACAAGAACAGTGTCTCAAAAAATATCACCGACCCTATCAAATCCCACTCCCAAGGTCACAATCAGCTGACCGGTCCCAGCCCCTAAATTTAACCAGGACACCATCTCTTCCCTCACTCAGCCCCACTATCATATCATCACAGGAACTCTTCCCGGCAAAACGGAAACAAGACCCTCCTGCTAGCAAAAAAACAAATCGGCAGGAGGGCGAACAAGAACTTACAATTCAGAAAATACAGCAGGCAGCGGCTTTGTGCTCAGTAGAGCTGGAAGCAGTCGGTGACTTTCAGCTTCGAAAGGCACTGAAGCCGCTGCTGAGTCTGGATAAAATACAAAATCTGAACGTTTCAAACCCCGTGAATTTCAGGAGTGCAGCCATGGTGACCACTTTTGTCCGGTCAGCTGGCGACCGTACCAAGGGCGTATGGAAGTTCTTGAGTACGGTCTGTCAGACTGATACGGGCATAAAGCTGGCGGAGTTGGAGCACTCCTCTCTGAAAAAATGCATACCTTTTTGTTCGGGTAGGGTCCCTATTTTGGTTCTCCCGTCCCTTTATAGGCCCCTAAAGCTGCGGTTCCCAATAGATGTCGGTGGAATCACCAGGGATAACCGGGTTACAACTGAACTCGGCACCGGTTCCCTGCATCAGGCTGTCGGCATCCTCACACCCAAGGATTTCCGGCCTGTAGTCGACACTGAGTAAGGTAAGTTGGATTGATGGCTTTAAACGTTGCCAGTTTGAATGTGAGGGGACTGAGGGATTCAAGCAAGTGCACGCGCTTGCTTGGTGAACTCAAGAACCTCGGAGTGAATGTTGCTGCAGTGCAAGAGACCCACTTCACTTGCGATGCCGACTGTCGGGTGCTGGAAAGCGACTTTAACGTTTTCTCAGCATACAGCAACCGCATCAGCGCTGGGGTCTCTTTGCTAGTTGGACGCAGCCTTGATGCTGATGTTGACGTTGTTTTTGCAGGTGACGGGGGCCGGCTGGTTGTGGCCGATGTTGCCGTGAAAAGTTTCAAGTTTCGTCTGGTTGCGGTTTATGCGTCCAATATCGCTGCGGAGAGGGTTTCCTTTTTTCGTCGGTTGGCGCCGTTCCTGGATGATACGAAGTTGCTAGTCTTAATGGGTGATTGGAATGCAATCCTTGATCCTAAGATAGATAAGGTCGGTCGGGGAGCTAGGCGAGCGGGAAGGTGTGAGAGCAGCCTTGTCGGCTTCGTGACTCGTCACGGTCTCGTCGACAGGTTTCGTCTTGATCACACAGGGCGGGAGATGTGGCCGTGGCTAGATAGCTCGCCCTCTGCCAAAGTAGGTTCCTACTTGGACAGAGTGTTAGTTAGACGAGCTGATATGGATTTCATTAGTTGTCCCACGTTCCACCTGATAGCGTGGACTGACCATAAGCTTGTTAGGGTCAGTCTGCGGTTAGCCAATAGGCCTAGTCTAGCCGGCTACTGGAAGTTCAATACCTCCTTACTGGAGATACGGAACTTCCGGGACCGACTAGAATCCCTAATTCAGCAGGCGTTAGTGGGGGCGGTTACCGGGAATAGGTGGTAGGTTTCTCTCGAATATAGGATTAGAGACTTTGCCACCAAATACGGTCAAAAGCTCAACCTAGATAAGGCCAAGGAGGCGAAGTCTATAGAAGATAGACTTTCCCAGGCGGTGGCTGGGGGGGGGACTCCCTAGGTGTAGAGCTAGCTAGGAGGGACCTTGAGCGTGAGAGTAGCGAGCGCTACAAGGGATTCGTAGTTAGATCTAGGCTAAATAGAGTTCTCAACGAAGCTGTGAAATCGAACGCAACTGCGCGTGAAGAAGAAGTGCGAAGGTTCCCCGATCGGTACATCGCGTCTGTCAAGACCGCGGACGGGCGACTGGTGCGATCGAGTCATGAGATACGTGATGCCTTTCGGGCGCACTTTCGGGATCGCTTTGCCCGCTGCCCTGATATCCCGATCCGGGAGTTTCGTAGCTATCTTGCCGACTTCCCCCCCCTTGGGGTGGCTGAAGCGGCTAGCTGCGAGGGTTTGGTTACCGAATGCGAAGTCCGTGATGCGTTGAAGCAGGTCGGCCTCAACAAGTCGCCGGGACTAGATGGTTTACCCTACGAAGTGTACTTGAGGATGTCGCACATGTTTGTCCCTATTCTGACGGATGTGTTCAACCATTGGTTCGCCCAGGGAGTGATCCCTGGTTGCGTTACCAAGGGCGTGATCACATTGCTGAAGAAAGGTGGCCAGCATGTTAGGGAGGGCTTAGACAACTACAGGCCCATAACTCTGCTTAACGCAGAGTTAAAGATTTTGGCCCGGGTCTTGGCGAATCGTTTACAGCGTGTCATTAGTGATCTGATCGGCCCCGAACAGACCTTTGCTGTGAAGGGAAGATCGATCCAGGACAATCTGCACTTGATTCACGAGGTCCGAGAGGAATAGAAGACGACACGGAAGCCGCGCTGATCAGTTTAGATCAGTCCAAGGCCTTCGATAGGGTTGACCATCGGTTCTTGGCGTCTGTTTTGGAGACTGCCGGATTCAAACCGGAGTTCCGCAGATGGATTAGTATGATGTACCATAACCCTCAGGTGGTGGTGCAGGTGAACGGAAGGCGTTCGGAGGTATTCGCGATCGAGCGTTCGGTCCAGCAGGGCTGTCCCCTGTCTCCTCTTCTCTATGCCCTTGCGTTGGAGCCCCTCCTGCGCAGACTTAGGGATGAGAGGGCAAGTCCGTCCCTGCGCGGTATACCTTTTGTTAGCAGCCTTGCTGCAAGGGTTTCTGCGTTCGCTGATGACATCACAGTGTTTGTGTCCCGCCGTCTGGATATAATGGCTGTGAAAGAGGCGGTTGTCGAGTACAAGCAGATCGCAGGAGCCAAGGTCAATTTTGACAAAAGCGAAGGTTTGCGGCTCGGTGCTTGGAGGGGTAGCAATACTCTTCCAGGGCCCTTCCGCTGGAGTGACGGACCCGTCCGCATCCTCGGGGTGTGGTTCGGGCCCGACCTCCAACTGGAGCGAAATTGGTCGGAAGTACAAACCAAGGTGAATGCTCAGGTGGGAATCTGGCTTTCAAGGAGGTTGTCCTTAAAGGGCAGGGCGGAGGCGTGTGCCACGTACGTCTTCCCTCTGATCCTTTACCGATTGGCTGTACTTCCTCTGCCTAAGGCACGTCGGTTGGCACTGCAACAATCCCACTCCAGATTGCTCTGGGGAGGTGCAAGGCCGATGGTCCGTAGGCAGGTCTGTATCCAACGTACACGCAACGGGGGTCTGGGTATGCCTGATCTGGAGAGCCACTGGCTTGCTGAAAGACTTGCATACCTCGGCCGGTCCTTGACGGGGGACCCAGTGTGGAGACGAAAGGCGAGTCGGACTTTTCCTCGCCTCCAGTCAGACCCAAAGGCTGTAGGTCGACGTAAGCCTTTGGGCGAAGCACTGTTTGTCCGCGAGTGCCGAAAGGCCCTTCGTAACCTTCTTGGGTCCAGTGACCTTCCATGGCCTCGGAAAGAGCTATATCGGGAATTAGTGGTGGGTTCCGCTTCTGATCCTCTTAGCGAGCGACGAGGCTGGACGGCGGAGGAGATACGCTCTCACTGGAATTGGGCGCCAGGATCGAGCTTCTTGAACAACTCCGAGTTCTCGCTCACCTGGCGACTTACACGGAATGCGTTACCCCTACTCGGCTTGAACTACAAAGCGGGCCTGGCAGACATGCCTGATTGCCCTCGCTGCAGCAGTGGGTTGGAAGAAACGGCTGAGCACGCCTTCTACTACTGCGAGCGAGTTCGCTCGTTTTGGGATCACGTCGGGGAGTGGACGGCTCGCATCGAACCCAAGCAGCTCGTGCTGCTCGACGTTGGTTACGTCGTGGACAACGTTCTTCCTCCGTTTCAGGGTGAGAAGCGTGCGGTGTTTCTCGCGATCCTAGCTGTAGCTCGAATGGTGATTTGGACTACGCGAAAGAAGGGATTGTATGACGATGCAAACTTTTCTCATCGTGATCTGGTTTTGTACTTTAGGCATTCGCTTAGGGTCAAAATCAGATGCGATAGAAAACGCTTGGATCGCATAACCTTCAGCAGAAGGTGGGTGAATGCAGCGAGCCCGGTCGTAAGAAAGGGGGCAATGTTGAAGTCATCCTTCCCTCCTCTGCTGGCCCATGGCGTCTACTGTACGGGTCCTTAGGGACCCCACCCCCGGTAAGTAGGCAAAGCTTTTTTTCCCTTGTAACCTAGTTAGCAGTATGTTGTCAGTCATTGTCCCCGTCATCTAGTCGTTAGTTCTCAAGATCTTCCCCATCCCCATTATTTTTGTACCTCAACCCTTATCCCAGTCCGCCTTTATTGAAGATCTTGAACATTCATATGTATAAAAATCATATTACCTGTTTGAATCAACCCATACCGCGCCCGGCCCCTTATTTCTTTCTACCCCTGTAGATTAGGATTCCTGCCCCACATAGGGTAGGTCCTGCTTGTTTTCGGTTCTTTCGCCCCGGAAAACAGTCGGCCTCCAATTTTATAGACGGGGGGGAAGGGAGGGCAACCAAACGGGGAATTTTTCCTTAGTTTCGTTTGTATATATTTCGGGGTTTTTCTCCCATTCCCATCATTCATTTGTAAAAAATCACAATTTGTAAATAAAATCATGCATCACTTTCGGGGTTTTAAGTCGGTCTTTCTTCATCGAGCAAATGTGGTATTTTGGTGGTAGCAGCGCGCATGGCGATGGATGAATGACTATATATTGTATTGTTGAATGGGTCGGCGAATGTGGCTATCTAGGTCCCCTTAGTAAAAACATAGATAATGCAAGACCGCACCCTTCCCCTTCCCCCCAAAACTTAAGGCCTTGTGCCTTCCTGTAATTAACAGGAAATAAAGAGTGCACTAATCAGCGTGACACAATCACGTGTGATACCATTTGCGAGGTGGACGGATAGTCACTACTACACTGGACTCTCAGCTTTCTATCAATTAACTACTGTTTAACCAGGTTCACTAGTATTTTGTTTCTGTAACTTGAATACATATGTTTTTCTATCAAACCTTTTGTGTTCCCTGTGTCTTTCTTTGGTCAGCATCTCAATAATATATATATATATATATATATATCCTTTTCTCCTTTCCACTCGGAGATTCTTTTTCTTTTCTTTTCAGTCCTTTGGTTTCGTGGTTTGCTGTTGAATAAAATAACAAATGGGTAGCACTTATTTACTTACATTCGCTGGGGACGTTCGCGTTTTGTTCGCGTAATTAGAATCATATTTTGCCGCGAACAACATATCTTCTGAACACCGACAACTACACAAACTATTTAGTGCCTTCCCGGCGTCGTTAACGCCTACAATAAAAGACATTATTACTACCCCCCCCCCTGGATCCACTTATGAGAGCGTAAAACACGAGGTTCTGCTCCGAACGTCGTTGTCCACAGAAAAAAGGTTTCAGATCTTGGTCAACGACGATCACTTGGGCAACCATAAACTGAGCCAGTTGTTGCGGCGCATGAGAGAACTGGCAGAAGATGCACTTGCAGATAGCACACTAATTAAGCAACTTTTCTTTTCGAGAATGCCACAGAATAGTGGATGTATCAAGACAGCCTGCTTCCTCAGCTACTCTTCAGCCACCGGTTGAGGTCTCCTCTTTCTCTTCAGCGCCAACACAAGACACCAATCAATCCTTGGCTATTCTTCAAGCTATAGAACAAACAATTCACTAAAGAGGTAAAAAGACTGAATGTCTCTAGATCTCAACCGCCCAGGCGTTGATTCCGGAGCCGTTCGCTATCGCTACATCATCGCCGAACAAACAAACTAGGACTCTGTTTCTACCACAATCGTTTCTGCGCAGCGGCACATTTTTCCTAACAGAATCTGTATCACAAGCACGCTGTTTGGTCGATACAGGCGCAACCTGCAGCATATGGCCTTTGAAACTTCTCACGGAGAAACCGTCAGTATCATCAATTTTGCTACAAGCCGTAAATCATTCACCAATCCCCAGGTACGGTCAAATTTCTCGTTCTCTGAACTTAGAATTGCGAAGATATTTTACGTGGATTTCCACAGTCGTTGATCTGCCCTACCTCAGACTTTCAAAACTACTACAACTTGTTAGTTGATATGCGCGGACACCGGCTGATTGAGACTAATACGAAGCTTTCTGTCCTGGGTATGAAATCTACTGTCTCATCTATCAGCCCGGTATTCTTCATCACTGCTTCTGATGACCCTTTTCAGACATTCTTATCATCTTTCCCTGATTTGACCAACTTGAATTTTGTGGTGAACAAACCTACTCACTCCATAAGACACCATGTCGAAACCACTGGTGCCCCTGTGTTTTCACGTCCTCGCTGCATCCCAGCAGAGAAATTGAAAGGAGCGAAGGCTGAGTTTAACCACACGCTAGAGCTGGGAGTGATACGTCCCTCATCTAGTCCATGGGCTTCCCCATTGCCTTTCGTCCCAAAGCGATCCGGAGATTTGCAGCCGACTCGAGACTTTCGATGATCGTTACCCAATACCACACATTCAGCATTTCGTTTCTTCATTGCACAGTTGTAAGACCTTCTCCAAACTGGATTTGGTTAAAGCTTACCATCAGATACCAGTGAATCCGGCTGACATACTCAAAACTACTGTAACAACCCCATTCGGAGCGTTCGAATTTCTGACTATTCTTTTCGGTTTACGAAATGCAGCTAGTACTTTCCAACGTTTCACGGATGAAGTAGTGCGAGATCTGGACTTTTTATATACAATTATATGCTTATATAGACGACATTCTCGTGGCAAGTGCCTAACCTGAGGAACGCATCACTCATCTCCGCCTTCTATTCGAACGATTCCGACAATACTAGGTAAGAATTAACCCTGGTAAATGTGTTTTTGGCGCTTCATCACTTGTTTTCCTGGGCCACACCATCAGCCCCGAAGGTATATCTTCACTACCTGAAAAAGTGAAGGCTCTTCAAGATCTTCAACCACTCACTTCACTCCGACAACTACGACACTTCCTTAGTCTGCTAAGTTATTACAGACGTTTTATCCTACACTGTGCTGATCTCCTGTCTCCTCTTTCCAACCTGTTACGTAACAAAAAAAAGAAAAAAAAAAAGAAAAAAAAAAGAAAGAAAAATGAGCAAATTTCACTGGACACTAATGAGCTGAAAGCTTTTAATGAAGTGAAACAAAAACTGGCTAAAACATCACTTCTCGCACACCTTTGTAGAGAAGAGGAAAATCTCGTATTTTGATTTGGCGCTCAAATTATTTCAACACTTAATTTCACCCAATCAGGATGACTTATCCTATTTAGCCCGGACCTTCATTTCCGGCTAGCAAAACGGGTGAGCGGCCAAACCCAGTCTCTTTGGCTTGAGACGGCTACCAGAAAAGACGTTCTTCTGGCCGTCCCTGCTTGGCGATGCTTTTTAACATAGCAACACCAGCAGCAGCAACATGGACACTCAACGAGGGAACCATCTAATTTATGGATTTCTTACAAGGAATCCCAGTTGAATATAAATTAGAAACATACAACATACCTCGCACAGGCCCAACTTCATGTCACCCCCAAAAATGGCTATGTCGATCCGAGCGTAACTCCGCTCTCGACACACTAGTTCCCTTTTCACCTCTGGTCCACATTAATGGAGATAACGCAGACTCTCCCCCAAAAATACCAGATACAAAACTACACGGTGACTCTAAACACAATCCCTCACACGTCCCGCAACACACGCTGTCAGCTCAACATCCCGCTAAGCCATTTCGACTCCAACACTAACAAGCCTAAACTCCACGAGTCTTGCAGCACCAAAAGCAAACCATATTCAAAGCTGCAAATAAAAAACTTTCCTTGTTGTGTTGTTAAAGAAAAGTTTCGTCATTCATTTGTGTTGCCTAAAAAAATATAGTGTTAGAGAAATTAACAATATCCCAAAACGCTATACCTTGCACCCGGTGCCCAGTTTTCACTGGTCGTTGATGCATCAGGCACAGCGGTAGGTACAGTGTTGCAACAGCAGCACCAACAACAACCACAACCTCTTGCATACTTTTCCAAACAGCTGAAACCGGCTGAACAACACTTCAGCACATTCAACTGTGAACTTCTAGCTATGTACCTCGCAGGGAAACACTTTCGGCATTCACTCGATGGTCGCTAATTTGCAATTTATACAGACCATTGGTGAGGCAACTAGTCTAGGAGAAGGAAAACTCTGAATTCAAACCTGTTAAACCCTGCTTAAAAATTGACCTTGTGTCATATCCTACCCGAGCGGAGGGGTTGGTAAATATGTATACTGACTATCGTCCGCTTACGTTCGCGCTGCGTTCTAAGCCGGATAAATATTCACCCCGCGAAACTCGACACTTGGATTTCATTTCTCAATTTACCAGCAATATCGGACATATCTCGGGTGGACAGAACGTTGCAGCCGACGCCTTGTCGCGCCTTCCAATTAATTCTCTATCATCGCTTTCGGATATCGATCTTCAACGAATAACCTCGGACCAGCCACGTCTGGATATGTTGGACCTGTTGTCACCTGAATCAAGTGTAATAAATGATTAAATATTTCTGTTTGACCCATGGATGGAATCTTATCAGGTACTACCACTCTGGGTCAGAATGAACCTAGGAGCAGTAAATTGGCCCTATTAAATACAATTCTGTCCACCAATAATTGTTCATTCATTAATGGATGGCTAGGAAAAAATTAAAAACATTTGTTCAACACAATATGAATGAAAATGCAATAACCAAAATTATATATACAAACAAGTGAAATATTTTATCAAACACAGTTAACAAATAGAAGAATGTTGTTGAAATGAGTGTGTGGAATAGAAAAGTTTGATAAAATATTTTATGTGAAAGAAGTATTATAATTAAGCACAATATACTTTGAAAGGTTGATGTTTACTCACAAATTTCTTGACTTGTATACTAGGCTTAGTTTAGCAGCAGCAGCAGCAGTTGTAGTAGTAGTACTAGAATTTAGGAAATATACATTTTGAACATAGCGAAAACAACACAGTGAGAAGACTTGTATACTAGGCTTAGTTTAGCAGCAGCAGCAGTTGTAGTAGTAGTACTAGAATTTAGGAAATATACATTTTGAACATAGCGAAAACAACACAGTGAGAAGATATGTGTAGGTCCGTTGTGTCAGCTGCTACAATGCGAAATAGATAATGGTAGATCTCATGAGTTTTCTTTTTGGAGGGAAAATTCTATTGGCATCAGTGTGTCTAGGTCTTAACACGTTTCTATTTTCAATTTATTGTACTTACGAGGATCATTAAATAAGTTTCCAGACTTTTTTCGTATGAGCACTTTTATTGATAGTACACACATGAAACTCAAGTCCCTCCGGCTGCAATGCACTTGTTGTACCGTTCCAACAACTTCTGGAAGGTCCCATGGAAGTCCTTTTGTGTGAGCGTGTCAATGACATTCGTCACAGCCTCTTTCATCTCCTCAATTGTCTCATAACGACAGCCTCTGAGCTTAGGGAATAAGTAAAAGTCACAGGGAGCAAGGTCTGGACTATAGGGAGGGTGAGGAACTGTCTTGATGCTCATCTTGGTCAAATAGTTTGTGACAAGGATGGAGTTGTGGGGACTGGTGCATTGTCCTGGTGGAAATGCCACTGGCCCGATTTGAAGAGTGCTGGCCTCTTCCGATGGAATCTCTTCCTGAACTCCCTTAAAACCTCAACATAGTAACCCTAACCCTTTGGCCAATCAACTCTGGTGTATTGACTTCCTTACTCCTCCCACACCTCTCATCATCCCTCATAGACTCCCTGTCTTCCTTGAATCTCTTATGCCACTCAAAAACTGATGCTCGATTCATGCAAGATGGTTGAAAAGCTGTCTGAAGCATTCCATACGTTCCTGTGGCATTTTTTCCAAGTTTAAAATAGAATTTCATTGCATATCATTTTTCTAAAGTGTCTTCACGTCCAGATTGCATTTTTGAAATTCACCCACTGTGACAATCAGGCTCTAGTAGGGTGTATTCCAATTGCTGCTGTAGCTGTTCATTTGAACCTGAAATCATAAAAACATAAAAAAATTCCGCTGTCCGTTCGTTCACTTGGCTGCACAGCGCTAAGGCATGGGCTAGTCTTAGCTGTCAGTTCCCTGTCTGCGCAGTGCTAAGATACTGCAAATCTTAGCTGCGGCCTTCCGGTACGTTTGCTCGATAGTTCAGAGCTAAGGCACGATTAAGCCTTAGCCACACTTCCCGATACACCCACACAGCTCGGGCATGGTTAAGCCTTAGTCAGTGGTTCCCTGTCCGTTTGCATGGCTGCGCAGTGCTAAGGTACAGCAACCTTAGCTGTCAGTTCCTTGTCCATTCAAGTTACTTAGCACAGTTATGGCACGATAATCTTTGTACACCAACAACGACGGTACACCTCTACCAACACCAGCTACTCGCATTGATCATCTAGTTGCCTCCCTATGACTCCAGCCAACATCAGTGGCTCAATTCGATCATCTAGCTGTCTCTCTATGACTTCGACCTTACCAGCTACTGACATCAACCACCTAACTGATGACACCAACAACTATCTTGCCCAGTCGGCTGGGGCTGTGGAATACACTGACTGCACCTCTGGATATGACACTAAACAATCTGATGGTGAGGTTCCAGCAGTGCTGTAGCTTTGGGGAATGGGGAGTACCTCTCCATTGCCATTGCTCCCAGGTCCACTCTTGCCTGGAGTGGTAGCACCTAATAGGGCCCTATCTATGGGTTAAATAGACTAACAGCATGCTTATGCTAAACTGAATTGTTTGACTAAATTGAATAGCTTGAAATAGAAATGTTTTTGACAATTAAACCATACTTACATTTAAACTGCGTGCTTATGCTTAACTGAATTATTTGAAATAGAACTGTTTTTCGACATTAAAACTGTATTTACACTTAACTGAATTTTTACATATAACTGCTTGAAAAGTTTGAAATAGAAATGTTTTTGACAATTAAACTGTGTACTGATGCTAAACTGAATTGTTTTAAATAGAACAGATTATTTACATAAAAATTGATTTGGCGTTAAATAACCTACAAAGGTTGATATGCCATAAAACCCAAGAAACCAACCAACCAACCAACCAACTAACAACTATCCATGAACTTTTCTTTAAGTTTCAACATTTGAGATAGTGTAAATATAAAATATACTCTACTTTATATATTTCATCCTTATTACTACAGTTAGTATTCACCGATGGCCCAGGAGACCTGGGTTCAATCCCAGGTCAAGTCATAGCAAAGACTCAAAAAATGGTACTTGATGCTTCCTTGCTTAACACTCAGCATTATAAGGTATGGATCAAAGGTAAAGTGTAGCAATCCAGAGAAAGGAGTAGCGCCCTCACCTACACCTTGGTGTAGTAGCTATCGAAAAAGGAGCCTTCTGGTCACCCTCGACTATGGTCGGCAACTTTACTTACTATAGTTTTATCTGCAAACTATTCAAGAGGAAATGAGATAAGTCTTTATAGTTATCAAGGGAAGTAACTTTCCTAAATTTACTAAATTTCTGAGTAGTTTCCCTTGTCAAAAAATTATCTGCATTATATTGACGTATTTGAAATTTAACATTCTCATAATTTGCTTGTTTTCAAATGGATTTTCTAAAACTTCATTACAAATCTACTTATAAGTTATAAAATATTAAAAATTGCCGATTTTGATAAATACATGATTTATTAAGTGTGTGGCAGTAGTTTGTTGTGGGCTGGCCTGTCTTGCCGGCTCCTCTATATTGTGATTGTTTCCAAAAAGGGGAACTATTAGCCACTGGGTTCTGGTTAAAATAACACAAGCCATGGATCAGCTCTAAAAAAATATGTAAAAACGAATTCCAAGAATACACTTACCCTTCCTTTATTTACTCTTCGAGTTTGTCCTGGTATAAGGGAAATGGTGTGAGACTTGATCACTGATCTCTCACAGCTGCGATTATCCCATTCTGTTTAATGATCAAATAACTCTGCTGTTTATTTTCTCCTTATGAGCAGAATAAGTATTTATCCCTACCTCTTGCAAGAGGCAGGTCGTGACACAAAGTCAATTTTTAAGTAGAGTAAAGCTGGTTTGTATTCAGAGTTCTCCTTCTCCTAGACTAGTTGCTTTACCAAGGCTAGAGAATTGCAGTCTGCCCAACTATTTATCTATTGCTGGAAGAAGATATATGGATTCATGCCTTTTTCAAAGCCCAAAGTGAAACACAAACAGCCTTGTCCAGGATTTGAAATCGAGTCACTGATTTCATTCGCTATGACAATAACTGTTACACTAAGCACATGTTCTATGGTGAGCAGGGTAAGACCTCAGTCTAACAACCAACTCAACCATCACTGCTTTACACCATCACTCATCTAACTATCTCCTGAGTGCTTTCTTGAATATATAGGGCCCTGAATTTTGAAAAAAGTCCCTGCAACTCTCATATAAATCTCTGAGAACTTAAGTTCTTTTGAAAATAATACCATTATGCCAGACTTTTGTTTAAGACTGAAGACTGGGTTCTTCAGCTTAGGCTTGGCAACCAGCCAAGGAGAAGGAAAACTTTGAATTCAAACCAGTTGAACTCTACTTAAAAATTGACTTTGTATTATATCCTGCCCATGGCAGTGTGGTTAAATGAATGCATACATGCACACATACTCATATTGACATGCTTGCACCTACATGCACATGCATAATTGCACTCAGTTATGTGAACCCTGGTAGAGGTGCTCTGGGTATAATGGTTATAGTATTAAGAAATGGATATGTCAACTTTAGTTCAAATCCTGGATGAGGTGATTGCATTTTGCATAGCATTAATACTCCTGGGAAAGGTATGAATCTGATAATTTTCTCTCCAGCTATGGGTAAATGGTAGGACTAACTGGGATTTTTTAACCTTGGTTAGGCAACCAGTCTAGGAGAAGAAAAACTCTAAATTCACAGTCCACTTTAAAAAATTGACTTTGTGTCACATCCTGCCCATGCAGAGAGGTTGGTAAATGTAAATTATGTGAACCCAGGAGCAGAAGAACCCATGACATCACAAGAAGAGTAATCTCCAAAAGTTTTAATATTTCCGATACTGAGACAAGAGTGGTTGTAATTTAATCAATTTCTTATGTTTGTTCATTGTTACTCAGGAAAAAATTTTGCTGACATTTCTGAATGAGTCACTATATTTTTAACAGAAAAAAAATGAAATAAGATATTTACACATATTTACTGTAGTATTTCTTTAATTACCACTTTTTTGTTGTTATGATAACACAACTCTTGCTCACTTTGAATGATGTCAGTTATGATGCATGATACCATAACAAGGGATTTTTCATTAATCAATTCACTCATTTCATTTAAAGTGTCATAGAAAAATGTTTCACACTCATATACACACATGTATATATATATATATATATATATGTGTGTGTGTGTGTGTTTAGGAGGGAATCTCGCCGGAAAAACATAAGGGTGCTAGAGCCTCGTGACGCATGCTCAACGAGCCTTCTCGGGGCATGGTTTTCTTCCTTTTGGGTTTGAGACGTGAAGATGAGAAGACATGAAGAGGAGAAGATGCAAAGAGACAGCGCGAAAGGATTCATGGTAACCTTGGGATGTAGTAGCTGCCGAATTGAAAATGCAGTTTTTCTCCTGCTGCACTGGTTTAAACGTGAGTAGTCTTTCACCTTATATTTTTCTCTCAAAGGTGTAGTTAAGGAGGATTTTGAGAGAGATGAATGAAGGAGTGCTGGTGCCATGGAAAAAAGAAGTAGAGGTAGGCATATTGCCTTTGATGGCGGTATTGCAACCGATGAAAAGCAAAGTAAGGTTTGTGTTTGACTTTTGCGAAGTGAACAGTCATGCTGAGTGCCATATGGGTAGAGAAGTTGTAGATGTATGTGGAGAGACATTGAGGAAGTGGAGGAGGATGACTGGAGGGTCCAAAATGGTGGACCTGAAATCGGCCTCTTTACAACTTAGGGTAAGCAAAAATCTTTGGAAGTATCATTTTCATCTGGTATAAAGGAAGAACCTATTGCCTCACATGGTTGGGGTTCAGATTGAACTCAGCTCCAAAAATTATGTTAATGATTTTAAGGAATATATTGGAGACGATGAGAAGGTAGACAGCACCCCTTATATGACGATATCATTGTCAATGAAACAGAAGTGATGGTGGAAGAGGTAGTGGCACACCTAAGGAAGTTAGATTTGATTGCTAAACTTCTGGAATCCATGGATGGAGGTGCGGACTCAGGACTAAGACAGGGAAATTGCAATTTCAGAGAGGGAATGAGATTCCACAGATGAAGGAAGAACTGCGTAGGCAGGAGCTATTCTCCATATGTGAGAAATTGACTGGGCCCTATCCAATCGCTGGGTGGCTACGAATAGCCTGTAGCTACTTCAATAGGCAGGCAGAAGGAGAGAAATAGGACCACATAGTGGGTGAAAGAACTACTGCTATGATGAAAGGGGTGCTGAAAGAAATTGACCTAGAGGACCTGGTAAAAGGGAGTTGGGATGTGCCGAGAACTGAGAAAGGAGTGATGTGGCGTGATGCTAGCAGCATTGCAACTGGTGTCATGTTAGAAATAGGAGGAGTGGTGGCCGAAGAAAGATGATGCTAGTCACATCAACATCACGGATCTAGATGCAGTCCTGAAAGGAGTCAACCTAGCCCTGAAATGGGAATTATGTGATGTGCATTTAAAGACTGACTCTGCCACGGTGGTTTTATGGGTAAAGTCGGTAGTCACTAGGAAGAGGAGGGTGAAGACCAAAGGAGCTGTGGAGATGTTGACAAAGCGAAAATTGGGTATGCTAAGAGATTTAATCCAGGAATTCGGGATAAAGTTACAGCTAAGCCCTCTGAGAAAAATAAAGTGAATGTTCTTACTTGGGTCAGGAAGACTTAGCTGAGAGTGCCGGAACACTTGGCGGAAGGTGTGGCAGTAGCAAATTACTTAAAAAATCTGGACTCCAGGGAGCTGCATGATAGGCATCACATGGGCATGGATAGGATGTTGTTTTTAGTGAGGAAGGTGATTCCAAATATCAACAGAGAAGAGGTAAGATAGTCAGGACATGCAACAGATGCCAATCAACCGACCTTGCTCTGAGTGTGCATGAAGCAGGAGAGATTCAGGTTAGCTAGAATTGAGAAAGGCTAGCAATCGACGTTACCCCTTACAGCAATGAGGTGTATCTGTCAATGATAGATTGTGGTCCAGGGGGATTTGCTATATGAGAGCGGATTAGAGAAGAAACAGCGGAGGTGATCTCAACAGTTTTGGAAGAGGTGTTCTTGGAAAGAAGGCCAGTGACAGAGGTGTTGATGGACAATGGTAGAGCATTTTGATCTGCCACCCTGAAAGAAATGCTCGACAAGTGGGGTGTGAGATGTTTTTTCGGAGCTGCATACAGGCCAAGCGGTAAATGGAATTGTCAAGAGACATCACCAGATTATCAAAGTTTTAGCAGAAAGAAATGGGATTTCCCTGTAGGAAGCTGTGTTTTGGCATAACTTATCACCAAAAACAGGACAAAATTAAATTCTGTGCCTCAGAATGCAATTTTTAAGTATGAGTGGCGTCACCCACATGAGTTGCCCTCAGCCACTGAACAAGGAGAAGCTACAGTGCAAATTGGAGATGAATAGATGATGCTCAACACAGTGGGGGAGAGGTGGTGTAGTGACTGAGGTGAACTCCAGAAACAATGTGTCAATCAATGGTTTTCTGTGTCACATATTGGACATAAGGCCAGGCAATGTGATTGATGAAGAGGAGAAACTCAGTGATGATGAAGCCCTAAAGCGATTGCTTAGGGAGAGACACCCTCCCATATGGACTGAAGACGATGTTATGAATTGATCTTTAGATCAAGGAAGCGTGTGTTTATGCTTGGAGGGAATCACATCGGAAAAACATAAGGGTGCTAGAGTCGCGTGATGCATGCGCAATGAGCCTTCTCGGGGCGCGGTTTTCTTCCTTTTGGGTTTGAGACATGAAGAGAAGACACAGAGAGACAGCATAGAAGGATTTGTGTTAACCTCGGGATGTAGTTGCTGCTGAATTGAAAACTCAATTTTTCTCCTGCTGCACTGGTTTAAACATGAGTAATCTTTCACCTTATATTTTTCTTGTTTGTCCATTCAAATTTGTAGGGTAGCGGCAGTGTGTTTTATTATTCTCACAGTGAAACAAGCATGTGAAGGTCCCACCTAAGTTTTGAGATCTAAAGGAAGAACTAAAATTACTTGCTGTATTGTTGCCTACCTTTGTTTTATCAAATTCACAACACTTCTGTAAATAAGCAATAAAAAAGAAATATAAATTTACTACATATATATATATATATATATATATATATATATAAGAGAAAATGGAAATTAATCCATTAGTATGTAAATATAAAAATATAGAATGATGAGGCATTTAGAGGATGAGTTTATTAATTGCTGAATATTCTGCCAACATTAAATGTTTCGGTCTTTTATATTAAACCATCATCAAGGCAATGTTAATGTGATGTTATATCTCCCGAATTATATTAGATTTTTTTTTATAAAATTCAATAATTTTTTTTTTAATGAAATTGAATATAATTCAGAAGATACAATATTACATATTAACATTGCCTTGATGATGGTCTAATATAAAAACTGAAATCTTTAATGCTAGCAGAATATTCAACAATGCATATACTCATCCTCCGAATACCTTGTTTTTTATATTTCTATATTTACATGACTGCCCCCTACCACACACACACATATATATATATTGAAGAGTGTATATCTAGGCAGCAAGTTTTGCTAAAAACGAGGGAACGCTGTTTATTATTAGTGTTTTGTTTTGAAGTTGTCGGTTGAAATGTTTTCAGTGTTTTATAAACATTTTTCCAACTGAGTGTTTTAAAACAGAGAACTTCAAAACAAAACGCCACAAATAATTAAAACAGTAAAAACTCAAACAGTCAACTCAAAACTATACTACCCCTGATGACGACTAAAAGTATGGTTGAAAGCATTTGGGCAGAAAATATGGGACAATCCATTACAATCTATATCCAGACACAAAAAAAAAATAAGAAGGAGACTTGAAAAATAAAATTAAAAATAATAAACTAACAGTGTTCTATCGTCTTTAACAAAAATTGCTTGAATATATATTTATATGAGTTGTGATCAAAAGGCATTAAGATATAATTTTTTAAATTTATAATTCAAATGAAGGCATACATAGCTGAGCAACTAATATAATAAAGTGAGGATGTCTAAACTAAGTCTAGTGGAGACAGGACTAATCTGAAAGCATAAAATATAAAGCCAGTCTGGATACTTTTTGACTGGCAGCATTTTCCTCATTCACCAGATTTAGCTCTTTATAACTTTTCTAAAACTTACCAAATTGAAATTTCATCTCCATGAAAAGATTTTAGGATGTGGAGGACATTAAAAGAAACATAATGGTTCAATTTTAAACCATATTAGAAGAGAAGTTTCAAAGGTGCTTCTGTTGGATACTTGTCAGTTGATGATTCGCTTCTGTTTGGTTAAAGAAGAAACAATGCTTTTTCATTAAAAAAAAGTAATCTCTTCTTTATTATTTTGCAAGTCTGATCTTTCTAATATGGATTCCATGAGAAAACCTTGAAGAGCAAAGTGGATACATTAACTCATCATAAGCAGCAGAGAGAGAGAGAGTCCCAATTTCAACTCTCTGTTACATCATGTCTCATGACTCCGCATAGGCATATCTTTCTCATGCTTGACATGTTATTCAATGCAACTGCATTGGTCCTCTTAGACAATTTGTCAAGTTTGATATGAGGACACCTTTTCACCACTGTACTTAAATCTTGCACTCCATGACCTCACTTCTTCTGAGCCTAGGTCTGGTACCAAATTTGGCACAAGATTCTCTGCTCTGAATGCTTCTTTCAGCGACTAATGGAAAACTCAGTAGAATAAGTGTGTGAAATGCTGTGAGGACTGTTTTAAGGATAACTAACCATTTCATTCACTCTTGCTACCAAAAATAATGCTCGCCCATCTGGCAATTATAACGTCACTGAATGAACGGCTACAATCACATCCCAAGCTCTACCTGAGTGCTAAACTTCTCTTTCTTTCTGCTACTGTACAATCTTAACCATCAACCAAACAGAACCCTTTACCAAACAGGCTTCCTGACAGTAAAAATTGCTTTTCTATTTATTTATGAATACATATTTTCTTTGTCTTTTAACCCCTTGTTATTTGTCATTCATTTCTTTATCACTACACAACAGCTGGTGACTGATACAGCCTGTTCCTTTGCCAGTCAGCAAGTAACCCCACTTCCTCTCTCTTTCTTTATTTCCTTATTTCATTACCATACACTAATATAAAAACCCCAGGCATAGTGTCTTTCGTATTGTTGTGTTTGCCAACGGTCCGGGAGACTGTGGTTCAATCCCAGGTTGAGTCATACCAAAGATTCAAAAAATGGTACTTAATGCTGCTTTGCTTAGCACTCAGCACTATAAGGTAAGGATCAAGGGTAAAATGGAGCAATCCAGGGAATGGAGTAGTGCCCTCGATGTAATAGCTATTGAAAAGAGAGCCTTCGGGTCACCCTTGAATAAGGTCACCAACTTTACTTATATATATATATATATTTACCAAAATAGACCTTGTGTTACATCCTGCTCATGTGGAGGGGTTGGGAAATATATATGAATATATATATATATTTACCAAGCCCTTCACACAAGCAGGAAGTGACACAATATCAATTTTTAAGCTGAGTTTAACAGGTCTGAATTCAGAGTTTTCCTTTTTCTTGACCAGTTTCCATACTAAGGTTAAAGAACCCAGTCTGCTCTACTATTTACCCATAGCTGGAGGGAGAATAGTTGGAGTCATACCTTTCCCAAGTGTATTAGCTCTATTTGAAATACAAACAGCCTTATCCAAGATTTGAACTCTAGTTGCTGTATCCATTTCCTTCGATGGTAACCATTACACTATGAATGCCTCCATTGTTTTTTTGTCTGAAGCAGTGATAATAATTTTGTAAAACTTTTGTAAAAAATAACCAATTTTTATAAAAAATGTCAATGTTGAAAATTTTATTCTAAGTAACAAAAATTGGTCTGAAAATACAAGATAGAAAATTTCATCAAATTTTTAGTTTCTCCAAATTGTTTCATTGTTGAGTCACCTCTAAAAGATGTCCAAGTCATTATGGCCACTAAAATATGAGTGTTGGTTGAAAATTCATGGGTCAAACAAGATACTCTCACGGAATGTGACCAATTGAGGTTCCTTTTTCAACATAGTCCCCTTAGCAGTCCACATACTTCTTCCATTGGAGTTGCGGCGTTTGGATCCCATGGATCAAAAAATTCAACAACAACAGATATGACATTAGCCTATGAGTTTTTCAAAACACTCCTGTATAATAAATTTCAATGTCTTCGCATTGAATGATGATAAAATTCAACATTTAACCACATGAATATGTTTGATTTTTAACAAAAAGATATATTTCAACATTCAAGGTACCTCCATGGATTTTAGATAAAAAAAAGCACTATGTATAGAATTAATTTTCAGGATCGTAGACCTTGTTTCCATAGTAAGGGGTTTTTTGAAAAATTCCAGTATAAGAATTTCTGTGATATTTGGGTCTATTGAGTGAAAACTGATCTTTTAAACAATTTCTGATTTCCTTTCATGATTCAGAAAAAAATTCATGTAATAAAGATAGACAAAATAAAGGTGGACAAAATAGAGTAGATATATTACAATATATTTTAGGCAGAGGTACTGATTTTACTATAATAATTGGCCTCAGCCTTGGAAACTGCTGCTGGAATGTTATCCCTTGTGCGTGTGGAATTCTTAAAGAACAACTCAGGGCATGCTTTCTCTCCACTTGCTATTTTCTCACATTCAACCAACAAGTCATATGTGATGCTTTCATTGACCACTGAATCTTGTTTATAGTCCTCATGGCTCAGCACAAACTTGCGGGTCCACTGGGCCATTGTCATCAATTTACCTGCAAAGAGGAGAAAATATAAGAGCTACTTGTCTTTATTTACTTGAGAAAATGTACAAGTGAGAATATATTTTATAACCAAATAGTTTTAGAGCAATAATAAAATGTAAGAAAATCAAAATTGAGAAATAAATAATATAATGGCAACATCTAGATTCAAAGCCTCAACTTATCTAGTACAACTTACCTAGGTCATAAGATTCAGTATGAAAAACTGCTGGATATAACATAAGGTCTACCTTGGTAAATATACATATATATACAAAAAAACAATTCAACAATATTAAGGACACTATGCCTGAGGTTTTCATAGGGGTTTGCAGTATGTAAATTTATGCTAAATGAGATAAAGTCAAATTATAAGAAAATCTATGTATTCATTCAACCCCTCCACCATGACATGATGTGACACAAGGTCAAGTTTTAAGCAGAGTACAACTGGTTTGAATTCATAATTTTCTTTCTAGACTGGTTACCACACCAAGGTAAAAGAAATTAGTCTGCCCTACTATTTACCCATAGCTGGAAGGAGAATAGTTGGATTCATACCTTTCTCAAGAATACTAGCATAAGTATATGTAAACATCCTCATCCAGGATTTGAACTCAGGTCACTGGGTCCATTTTCTATGACAATAACTGTTACATCAAAATTGCCTCTCTAAAGAAAACAAAATCTGTTTTTACAAGGAATTGGGAAGCAGAGCAACTAAGTTTATTTTTATCATTGTTAACCCAAGACCAATTTATTTTTTTAAATGCAAAAATCTGTATTTGTATAAGTTACCTGAGGCTCTGTTTGAGATAAGCTGTAAGTATTGCAGCACTGTACATCTAGTATCAACATCACATTCACTGTATTCCAAATATTTGTTCACAAGAGGAATCAAACCAGGAAAATCATCCTGAAAATATAAAACAATTATTTCTAATAAGTAAATGGTCAATTCTACACTATCATTTTGTTAATGTTTTCATTAACTTTGGTTTCCAAGTGGATTCACTGACTTCTTTATTCAAACTACATTTTATACAGGAAAAATTAGAAATATAAAACTAATGGCTGGAAAGTCACAAAACTTTCGTCAAATCCAAGTCTTTTGTGTATGTGGAATATTTTGAAATCTTAGACTGAAGCATGAAATAGAATTGTGCATATGCTTGAATACATTAAAGAAAAAATTTTTTTTTTTTTAGATTGTTCCACTTTTCATGCAACTATTTCAAAATAAATGAATAAATAAATGTGAAAGTATGTAAGGATAAAAAATGAATGCTGATGACTAAACTAAAAATAATTTATTTACAATAAAGTCAACTTCATCACCCACAAACCCCCATCTTTATTTTCTTCAGTGAATTAAAATATTTCCTATAAAAACTAAATATTTACAATAAAATTTTGTAGTAAAATAGTAAATTACTATGATACAAACTTGATCTGCAGCAAATGAAAATTAGTTTCAGCCCAAATTCAAATATAAAAAAATTAACAAAGATAAATATTTTGCATTTCAAGTTTTCAAATACACATAAAATTGAGAAAGTGTTTGCACTGCCTTTTATACTACCTGGGAAAGTCATCCAAGTTGAATGGCTTAAATCATCCTCATTGGACAAAAATATAAAATTGAAACCTCAACGGCCAAAATATTTCCCACACAAAATAATAATTTGAAATTCTTTCTTTCTGCTACAATAGGTCAAGTACAGTGCAAAATCTATAATAATAACTGTACCCCATATACAACAGGTGTGCCTGATTAATTTTTCAAGAATGATTCTCAAGAAAAAGAAATCAAGAAAGTCAAAGACAGGCAAGATCGAATGAGTTGAGTCAATGATTTTTAATAACTTACTTTTCCATTAATGATTTCATTAATGGACATTAGAGTATATTCTTCATCAATCCGTTGTTTGATCACTTCACAACAACCAACACGTTCAGCAGCTTCAGGAGGAGAATTGGCTGAAAAAAAAATTAAATTTTTAAATAAACACATCACATATGAATATCAAACATTTGTTTGTTTCTTTTCAATCTTTATTTGAAACTACTTTTTAAATATGAGCAGACAATGACAAATGTTTTCAGATGAAATTAGTAAAACTACAAGTGAATTGTTAAGAAGGATTGCTTGAATCCTTATACAAAAATTTGTTTTTTTCTTCTGAATTTATTAATGGAATATAGAGAGTATTTTTTTTGCACTAACACCAACATAATTCATGAAAAAAAAAAAAAAAAATAAAAATGCAGCATTATTCATCCTGATGAAAGATGGTTGATTGGTTGGATTTTATGGCATATCAACCTTTGTCTGTTATTTAATGCCAAATCCATTTTTACGCAAATAGTCAGTTCTGTTTTAAAAAAATTCAGTTTTGTATAAGTACACAGTTTATATGTCAAAAACATTTCTATTTCCAGTTATTCAGTTTATTCAAACAGTTCTAATTCAGCTAATTCAGATTAGTATAAGTACAGATTTTGTTAACACATAGTTAAATGTCAGAAACAGTTCTATATCAAACAATTCAGTTTAGTGTAAGTGCAGTTTCAATGTCAAAAACAGTTCCCTTTCAAACAATTCAGTATAGCATAAGCACACAGTTTAATTGTCAAAAACATTTCTATTTCAAACTATTCAGTTTAGTCAAACAGTTCTAATTCAAACATTTCAGTTTAGCATAAGTATGCAGTTAGTTCTATTTAACCCATAGATAGGGCCCTATAAGGTGCCAGAGTGGACCTGGGAGCAATGGCAACGAAGGGGTGCTCTGCATTCCTCAAAGCTCCAGCATCAGATTGTTTAGTGTCATATCCAGGATACTCATTGGGGAGGTCTTACTCCTCTGCAGAGGTGCAGTTCGTGTATTCTACAGCCCCAACCAACTGAGCAAGAAAGATTGTCGTGTTGAAATAAAAAATTTTATGATAAAATTATTCAGAATAAAAACAGAATTAGTTTTCTTGCCTGTGCAATAACCATTTCATAAAAATATATATCCCATAATAGTTGTTACAGGTTTGTTTTCTTTGTTTTAATGGCATATCAATCCTTGTAGGTTATTTAATGCCAAAGCTATCCTTGGAGAATGACAGTAGTGAGACTGTTTAACTAGCAGCTTGTGGGGATAAAGGGGTTCATATCTTTCCCAAATAAAATGGGAAAGTGAATGTAATTGTGTGACTGCTGTTTAAACTTACTATGATGTCTCAGTCCAGCATGTTAATCATTACGCTATGGAGACTCCCTCAATAATAGTTGTTACATTTTGTGGATAAAATGTATATGCAAATTATGGGACAGAGATAGCATTAATTTGCAAATGATAGGTGAATAGCAGCTTGTACTCCAAAAGCAACTATCAATAAGACAAATGTTTGTGATAAATTACTGTATAAATTTAAAGACTACTAAAAGAAGTAGGTCTCCATTTTGCTAATTAAGACAAGTTTTATTTTACATTGATTAATAAAGGGTGTAACAAGCTCAGTAATTGAGATTAAACCTCTGACTATCAGTCTGCTCACCTACCTCCGAATAATCACATCATTAAACTCTATCATTGTAAGTTTATTATAAAACCAAAATACTTTGCACTATCTTTTGATTAATGCAAATACTGGTGAACTGTTTCAGGTAAAGCCAAAAGACAAAAAAAAGTACCAAGAATCTTGTTTACCTGTGATGACATTTTTGCGGAAATAAAACTTCTCCTCCTTCACTGCATCTTTTTTCTGTGCAGTCACCATGTTTTCATCAACCTGGATGAATAAAGTAAAAAAAAGACCTATTTAAAATACTGAAAGCAGATTTCCTCTCTCCACTCACCACTATCTATGATAAATTAATTAAAAATGACTGGTTTAAATGTAGAAAAAGACCTATTTAAAATACTTGAAGAACATTTCCTTTCTCCACACACACTTTACTATAATAAATAATCAAAACAAAATCTTGAATTATCTTGTATAAACTTTTGATTCTATTTATTGATTCTGTTTCTTCATTTCTAATTTCTGATGATTAAATGCAAATCCTTAGACCTTAACAAATAAAATCTGACTTCTTCAAACTAACCAACTTCAGATTATGAGCTGTACAAGTAGTTATTATACTTAACCTTATCTGCTACAAGAGTAAAGCACTTAGTGAGGGACACTATCAATGGCTTTCAAGTAACTCTATGGTAGATTTCCAACACTTTTAAGAATTTGACTTTGGAAATTTCTATACCATCTACAAAAGGCAATAAAATGCATTTTTCTCACTTACCTTTGAGATTGGAATCATGAAATTGAGTTTGAAAGTCAAAATGGCTCTGGTTACCAACACAATGAACACAACATAAGCAGCATTTTCAAAGTCAGACAACTGAACCTTCATAAAAAAATAGAATTCAAAATCAAAGATCAATTTAATGTCAATCATAAAAAAGAAAAAAAATGGAAGATAAAATCTTATAACAAAATAATTGTTTATTGTTTTTCTATGTATTTCTTGCCAATTGGTCATTAAAGGATTGTTTCATGATCATTAAACCTTTGATTAATAATGAGATGATATGGATTAATTGTGGTCATTTATAGTTTTTCATTTTCATTTTCAGAATACAATGGTCAAGGTCTTTGTTATTTTTCAAACAAAAATAATTTGGCCCAAATTTTACATTAGATGAAAAAGAAAACATTTTAATTTGCAGTAATTTATCACTAAGATCTTTTTTATTGATAGTTGCTCTTGGGGTACAAGCTGTTATTCACCTATCATTTACAAATTAAAACTACCTCTGTTCCATAATTTGCATATACATTTTATCCACTAAATGTAACAAGTATTTTTTTCTATATACTGACTATAATTAGATTCTGATAAATTAATTTTCAACAGGAGAGTTGCAACTATAGTTTTCTTACCTCCATTGGTCGGAATTCTATTCTCCAGCCAATATTGGAGTTCAGAGGAGGAGGTTTGAACCTTAAAGACTGCCAATTACTGGATTGGATATTCTACAAGATAAAATCTCATTAAATGTAAGTTACTTTTATCCTGAAAAACATTTAAAAAGCAATTTCTTTATAATTGATCTCGTAACTATCATGTCTATTATCTTTGAAATGTTACATCAATTTCCTTAATTTAAAAAAGGAAATTTCTTCCACAAGGATACAACCTGAAATGTTGAAAAAGATGAAGTTTTTATAGAACCAAGAATTTCTACATTGATAATGTAGAATAATTGATAAAATCTTCTTTTTATTTAATATTTACACATTTATTATACCCAATTGTTTTGTCTTCCTCCTGTATTTTTAATGTTTCTTTTAATAAATGATTAAAATCCAAAGGGAAAATATTTTTATTCTGATATCATTGCTAAAAGGTATATGTTTAAGATATATTCAAACTTATATTACAGTTATGTTTTTATCATATCATATTTACCAACCCCTCCGCTCGGGCAGGATATGACATAAGGTCAATTTTTAGGCAGAATTTAACAGGTTTGAATTCAGAGTTTTCCTTCTCCTAGACTAGTTGCCTCACCAAGGCTGAAGAACCCAGTTATGTTTTTATGCTCACATTTTTAGGCTTTCAATACATAAAACCCAGAACTGTTTCTTTCTGGTAAGTTAAATTATAACTGATCATGACATCTTTGGTCTTTTAAAACTTATGATAAAGATTTGAATTTCTTGTAATTTCATAATAATTCAATAAAAATTTTAATAACATTATACAAAGAATTTCAACATTTATAACTTAGAATAACTGATAAAATAAATAAAGAATCTCTTTCAGTTAATACATTTTTATCTTCAGTTATTTTGTCAGACTTTTTTATCAACCAATTTCTGACAAGCATTTCTCTTTTCACCTTGTAGTTTTGGAATTTGCAAATTGGCAGTTAAAATTAACTTAAATGTGATTGGCTCATTTTAAAGTTGAACTGTTACAGTCCCTTTCTTGGTATTTAGATGACTGGGTGTTTTTTTTCATTAATCTGAAGTCTGCTTTTACAATGACCACAGTTTGCCTTTTCACTGACCTGAATCAGTGTGTCCTTCTTTAGGTTGCTAACAGTTTTCATGTGCCCCTGTAGGCCTGATTGCCTGTTGTGTAGGGTTAAAAGTAAAGTTTGCTTTTTTTTAGACTCCACTGTTCAACCAGGGTGGGGTAAAATTAACAATTAACTAAGAGAGAGTTAATTGGTTTCCATAGTAGAAAGAAGCCAAGAGTTAACTTCTTTCCATAGGAAACAGAAAAGTTACCAAGTTCTCCCTACACTATATGAGTAAATTTTGGGAAACATTTTTTGTCAAGAAGAAAGAACAGTGATAGAAATTTAAGGAAAAATGTTTAATTTCTCAAAGCACTGTCCTTAAAATTGATTGAAAGACCTGGAAAAACATACAGCTACTGGAAGGGAAAAGAAAAGAAAATAATATCAGCCTGTAAGAGTCTCATCCCAGAAATTTGAAGTAAGAGGAGGAAAGAAGAAAAGAAAAGAAAATTATATCGGACTGAAAAAGACTAGCACCTGAAATTGGAAACAAAAGAAAGAAAAAAGAAAAGGGAATTCTGAATTCAGACACCATATTGGTAATTCTATAAAAAAACAATTGTTTTTGTAATGTACAACTTTTGTTTACTTTGGTCCAACATTGAGTTAGTCCATTTGACTTTCCAATTCTTTCCTTTATATCTTTTTGCTTTACTTTTTTGTTACATCAGATGTTGTGGTTTTTGTTCAACTATGCACAGTGAAATATGTGCAATGTCTGTGTAATGATAGTATAAATGTATTTGTTAAATTTCTTTCTTTTGGAATTGATTTTTTGTAGTGGGATAAATGTTTGTTCATCTTGGAAATATTTATTTTTTATATTTATAGTTGAGTTATTCCTCCCTTTCCCTTTTTTCTATACACTTTTTTTAAAAAAACTTTCTTTATCTTTCCTTCCCTGCAAAACTTCTCGGCTTACTGCTATCTTGTTGCGATAGTTGAGGCTTTGTTACCTTCCCTTCCCTCTGGTGAATAGTAACAAATAAATCAGAAGCTGGTTTTAATTCATCCAGTTTTAGATAATAATAAACTTCACCAACCTCAAAATGGTCTGTATCTTTACTGTCATCTTGGTGAATTTTTTCTGCGAGTAAATAAACTGGATCTCGAATGAAGAGATGAGCAATGTGTTGAGCAAGAAGGTCATCAATATCTATGAAATGAAAATGAATAACAGACCAAATCATTGAAGTGTTTTTGACAACACACCATAGAAAGTCCTAAAATTTTATTCTAAAAGAATAAATGTTTCTGGTTCATAGTTTTCATTTCGAGAATAACAATGTAGTAAGTTTAAATATTAACAAAACAGGTAAGTTTTCTTTACAACTTTTGACCAAGTAAAATAAATAGAATATTTCAAAAGATCCTAAAATGTCTACATTGTATGTATATTATACCTGCATCCTTCAATTGTTCAAAGATTTCTTTGTCATAGACCAAATCCAAATCGTTGTAGCATCGGCCCATTTCAGAAAGGTAACTGTCAATTGAATCATAGCGAGACTTGTTTATTAAAAACCGGTCATTTTTCAGTGGCTGTAACAATGAAAATAAAATTTTTTAAAAGAATGGAAAAAAATATGATAAAAAAGGATACAATTCCTCTTCATATGCAACAAGAAAATAAGGAACAATTTTATCAAGAACTATGTTTTTTTTCATTGCAAAATAAGAAAATATAAGATAAAATCTTAACAACAAAATAAGATATAAACTTATTTAGGACAATGTTTATTATTACCTCATAAAGTTAGAAAATAAGACATAATCTTATTGAAAACAATTTTTACTGTTACCACTATATATTCCAGATAATAAACATTATAAAAATTCAATTTAACATAAATAAGAGATTATGTTCTTTTGTTTTGTTGTTTTTCCCTCTCAAAGTAATTTTAATGATGGTATGAAATATCAAATTCAATTCATCCAGATGCTGTTTTTGTTAGCTCAGATGTTTTTTTTTTTAATTATCATATATTGGAGGTGTGGATGACCTAATTGCTAGCAGCATAGAAAATAGTGTCAACAAACTTCATACAAAAAAACCCTTAAGAGAGAGGCATTCATCATGTCACGCTGGTAGCACGGATATCCGTGACCCTCTCTCGCCACTCCTCCCTATCGTTCATCACCCTAGACAGGTCTTCAGGACAACATCCCGTATCCTCACATAGCTGCTGAATGTATGTTCGTACTGGTCGTCCTGCTTTTGCACGGCCATGTGTGGGGGTCCATAAGAGTACATCTCTTATGAGTTCGTCCCTGCTTCTCCAGCAGTGTCCTGCATGTCTGGTTCGTCTAACTTGAATAGTTTTCGTGATAGGAGGCAGGTGGCCGTACAGTTGGTGTCTTGTGGGGTGTTGACGCCAGGACTTGTTCAAGATTGCACGCAGCATTCTTGTGTAATTGCCGTCTAGCTTCTTTTCCAGCCGTTTTGTTAGCGTCCATGTAGTGCACCCATATAGCAGTATCGATGTGACCGCAGCCTGGAAGAAACTGCATTTCATTTTATCGGTTAGATCTGATTTCCATATAATCGATAGCCTATTGATAGCTGTCCATGCTTTCGTTAACCTCGTGTCAATGTCCTTTTCGGTTGATTCGACGCTGCTTCCTAGGTAAGTGAATTTGTCTACTAGTTTAAGAGGGGTTCTGTCTAGAGTGGAGATGTCTCTCGTTTGATTATAGCACATATATTCCATTTTGTGTGCATTAACATAGAGGCCTATGCCTGCGGCTGCTCATTCCAAACTATGCGGTAGTGTTTCGGCTTGGTCGGGTGTATTTGCCAGTATTGCTATGTCATCGGCGTAGTCGGCGTCGGTAATTGTTTTTGTGGGGTACCTTCTGCATCTTTTCTCTGTCAGCTCGAAGCCATTCTCACTGATTTTGTCAATCGATGTTCTAAGTACGTAGTCTAGACAAATGATAAAGAGGTACGAAGCCAGCGTGTCCCCTTGTAGTACTCCTACTACAATGTCGAAGTATTCTGTGTCTCCATCTGGTGATCGTACTTTTACTTTGGTGTTTCTATAGAGAATTGTTATTGCTGCTACGGTTTCTTTAGGTATGCCGTGCGCTAGTAGGATTTGTTCCATTTTTCCTCTGTGAATGGAATCGAAGGCCTTGGTAAAGTCGACAAATATTAATGTCGCTTGTAGGTTTTTTGCCCGTACACCTTCAAGGATTCTACGGATGGTAAATATTTGTGAGATCGTGGATCTATTTCTTCGGAAGCCATTTTGGTTTTCCTAAGTATGTTGTCGATTTTGGGTTCTATGCGGTTTCGTAGTAGGGCATTGTAGATTTTGGTCTTTAAGTCCTATTAATTCAAAATGCTGAATTTTACAAAATGTTATGCTAGAGAGGCATTAGACTACTTTTTCCACTAGCTAGTGGTAAAAGACAGGGCAGTAGGAGGTATTTAGAATTACAAAAGGTAATCCATCATGGGCAGTTGATAATTGGTCAGATCAGGGATAATTTCTAGCTGTTGTTACTATACAGCTTGATACAACCTGTCAAATATCATTTGGAGAAGAGAAGTACCACTAAATAAACCCCATTATTTTGACACTAGTTGGGAAAAAAAGATATAATCAATGAATGTGTCCTTTTTTTTTAAAGGCAATAAAAAATAGAGAAATTTTGTTAGTATTTTATAGACTTCTTTTGGAAAAAGAATATTTGTCAAAATTAATTGAATACCAAAGATTATTGCAAAATATTGAAATATTGGAGTAATTTTAAGTCTTCAGAATTCCACACATACACATCTATACAGTAAATCAGTAAAGTTCTTCTCAATCTATAATTGATTTGTAAGTGTATAAATAGTATAATATTATTTAATTGTATCTAAACAGAATAATCCTTTCAGTTATTGTAAAGAACTTAGTTTTTAATTACTCTGTCTATATGGTTATAACTGTCGGGTTATATTTGCGAGATGTGTCACAAGTATAAAATAAAGTTTGGAGGCAGTACGTGTTCCTCGCAAGTAATTTCCCTAAAAAAACAAAAACAAAATCTGAATAACTATAAAATAAAGGTTTATTATTCAGCTGGAATATCGTACCAAAGAACTCAATATGTTGTTGTTGTCGTTGTTGTGGTCGATTTCGCCTTTGGTGTAAGTGGAAATGGCAATGTCTTTGCTAGACAGCGTGGCGTCTCTCGTGTTTTGGTGGGTGAGGGAGCAGTCCAGTAGCGTAACGTAGGTTCCTTGTTGTTAGCGGCGAGACCTCTGTTGAATTGGTCAATCGCTTTCTTTTTATAACTCCTAAGAGGATCAAAACGGGTATGAATGTTTTTTTGGGGGGAAAGTACTTGATTGGTTAAAAAAATCTATGGGTGCGAATTTTGTATATTGTAGTTTGGATCCTTTTTTTCTAGAATGTTCTAATGTTTGTTGATTGGCTTAAAAATCTATGGGCGCGAATTTTGTGTATGTTGTTTGGATCCTTTTTTTCTAGAATGTTCTAATGTTTGTTGATTGGTTTAAAAATATGAGTGCGATATTTGTGTATGTATATGAAATTTACGCTACATAGCTATGACACAAATACTTAATGCTAAAATATCAAATTAATTCTCAAATTCTGTTGCTAATGATAAAAACAAATGTCCACTATGTCCAAAGAAAGGCCAATATCATTGCAACCATTAGCTGAATTTTTATTCAGAAAGTCTTTGATCAAATATGGACAAAGCTTTTTTTTATTTGCTTGTAGTGATATGACTTGATTTAAAAAAAATTCTTACTGGTCAACAATGGTGTTGAATAATAGAGAGTACCTCAATTCCCTGCTCTTCCTTCATTTGGTCATCAGATAATTGGATTAAGACATTCCATCAAATTTGTCTATATGATTACAGCCATAAAACAATTATTTAATGCTATAATATCAAATAAATTCTCAAATTCTGCTTCCTCTGAATGAATAAATGTCTACAAAATCAAAACAAAGGTTTATATAGTCATTTTTAATATTCAGAAAACCTTTGACTATATATGGTTTGTTCTTTCTTTATTAGTAGTCACATGATTTGATTAAAACAAAAATTCCTACTGTTCTGTAATAGTGTTGAATAATAGACAGTACCTTAATTCCTCGTTCTTCCTCTGTTCGGTCATCTAATGACTGAACTAAGACACTCCATCGAGTATCAAAATCAGCCAAATAACCTCGAAAAATTGGAGCTGCAGCACTCAGTGCCAACTGTAATATAATTTATAAAAGAAAATTTTAATTAAGAAATCAATTGAACATTTAAATGAAATGATTGTAAGTTATGAAAGAATGTTCTTTGTTAAATAAAAACTGAAATCAAACCTGAGCAAAAACTTCTGCATTTATTGAATTTTAACTTTAACTTGAAGAAGCAATAAAGTTAAAATAAAGAAATTTCATACTTTATATTTTTATTGTTGAAAATTTAAATCATTCTTTCGCAATAGTTCATGTAATTGTTATGCAGTACAAATACATAAAGAAATAATGTTTGTAGAAATAATATCTGAAATGTTTGTTTATTGCATAAGCAAGAGATTAGAGAAAAAAATAAAAATGTTCCAAGTATATTGTCTAATTGTCTTCACATATTCATCCTGTATGGACCCTTGCTATACAGTGGAGTTTCTTTGTGTTGGTACTCTTGAGTTACACTTAATTTGGTATAGAGATTTCTTTTGTAGGAACTCTTGTAATATCTACTTGTTTGCTTCAGAAATTATTTGTGTAGAGCTACTTTTCATACTTTGCTACTCACTATAGTGAGTAGCAAAGTATGAAAAGTAGCTCTATAATGATTCATTGTAGGATGAGTACGAAAAGTAGCTCTATAATGATTCATTGTAGGATAAGTATGAAAAGTAGCTCTATAATGATTCATTGTAGGATAAATATGAAAAGTAGCTCTATAATGATTCATTGTATGATAAGTATGAAATGTAGCTCTATAATGATTCATTGTATGATAAGTATGAAAAGTAGCTCTATAATGATTCATTGTAGGATAAGTATAAAAAGTAGCTCTATAAGGATTCATTGTAGGAAAAGGATGAAAAGTAGCTCTATAAGGATTCATTGTATGATAAGTATGAAAAGTAGCTCTATAATGATTCATTGTAGGATAAATATGAAAAGTAGCTCTACAATGATTCATTGTAGGATAAGTATGAAATGTAGCTCTATAATGATTCATTGTATGAGTGTGAAAAGTATCTCTATAATGATTCATTGTAGGATAAGTATGAAAAGTAGCTCTATAAGGATTCAATGTAGGATAAGTATGAAAAGTAGCTCTATAATAATTCATTGTATGATAAGTATGAAAAGTAGCTCTATAATGATTCATTGTAGGATAAGTATGAAAAGTAGCTCTATAATGATTCATTGTATGATAAATATGAAAAGTAGCTCTATAATGATTCATTGTAGGATAAGTATGAAAAGTATCTCTATAATGATTCATTGTAGGATAAGTATGAAAAGTATCTCTATAATGATTCATTGTAGGATAAGTATGAAAAGTAGCTCTATAATGATTCATTGGAGGATAAGTATGAAAAGTAGCTCTACAATGATTCATTGTAGGAAAAGCATGAAAAGTAGCTCTAAAAGGATTCATTGTATGATAAGTATGAAAAGTAGCTCTATAATGATTCATTGTAGGATAAGTATGAAAAGTAGCTCTATAAGGATTCATTGTAGGATAAGTATGAAAAGTAGCTCTATAATGATTCATTGTATGATAAGTATGAAATGTTGCTCTATAATGATTCATTGTATGATAAGTATGAAAAGTAGCTCTATAATGATTCATTGTATGATAAGTATGAAAAGTAGCTCTATAATGATTCATTGTAGGATAAGTATAAAAAGTAGCTCTATAAGGATTCATTGTAGGAAAAGGATGAAAAGTAGCTCTATAAGGATTAATTGTATGATAAGTATAAAAAGTAGCTCTATAATGATTCATTGTAGGATAAATATGAAAAGTAGCTCTACAAGGAATCATTGTAGGATAAGTATGAAAAGTAGCTCTATAATGATTCATTGTAGGATAAGTATGAAATGTAGCTCTATAATGATTCATTGTATGAGTATGAAAAGTAGCTCTATAATGATTCATTGTAGGATAAGTATGAAAAGTAGCTCTATAATGATTCATTGTAGGATAAGTATGAAAAGGAGCTCTATAATGATTCATTGTATGATAAGTATGAAAAGTAGCTCTATAATGATTCATTGTAGGATAAGTATGAAAAGTAGCTCTATAATGATTCATTGTAGGATGAGTACGAAAAGTAGCTCTATAATGATTCATTGTAGGATAAGTATGAAAAGTAGCTCTATAATGATTCATTGTAGGATAAATATGAAAAGTAGCTCTATAATGATTCATTGTATGATAAGTATGAAATGTAGCTCTATAATGATTCATTGTATGATAAGTATGAAAAGTAGCTCTATAATGATTCATTGTAGGATAAGTATAAAAAGTAGCTCTATAAGGATTCATTGTAGGAAAAGGATGAAAAGTAGCTCTATAAGGATTCATTGTATGATAAGTATGAAAAGTAGCTCTATAATGATTCATTGTAGGATAAATATGAAAAGTAGCTCTACAATGATTCATTGTAGGATAAGTATGAAATGTAGCTCTATAATGATTCATTGTATGAGTGTGAAAAGTAGCTCTATAATGATTCATTGTAGGATAAGTATGAAAAGTAGCTCTATAAGGATTCAATGTAGGATAAGTATGAAAAGTAGCTCTATAATAATTCATTGTATGATAAGTATGAAAAGTAGCTCTATAATGATTCATTGTAGGATAAGTATGAAAAGTAGCTCTATAATGATTCATTGTATGATAAATATGAAAAGTAGCTCTATAATGATTCATTGTAGGATAAGTATGAAAAGTATCTCTATAATGATTCATTGTAGGATAAGTATGAAAAGTATCTCTATAATGATTCATTGTAGGATAAGTATGAAAAGTAGCTCTATAATGATTCATTGGAGGATAAGTATGAAAAGTAGCTCTACAATGATTCATTGTAGGAAAAGCATGAAAAGTAGCTCTAAAAGGATTCATTGTATGATAAGTATGAAACTAGCTCTATAATGATTCATTGTAGGATAAGTATGAAAAGTAGCTCTATAAGGATTCATTGTAGGATAAGTATGAAAAGTAGCTCTATAATGATTCATTGTATGATAAGTATGAAATGTTGCTCTATAATGATTCATTGTATGATAAGTATGAAAAGTAGCTCTATAATGATTCATTGTATGATAAGTATGAAAAGTAGCTCTATAATGATTCATTGTAGGATAAGTATAAAAAGTAGCTCTATAAGGATTCATTGTAGGAAAAGGATGAAAAGTAGCTCTATAAGGATTAATTGTATGATAAGTATAAAAAGTAGCTCTATAATGATTCATTGTAGGATAAATATGAAAAGTAGCTCTACAAGGAATCATTGTAGGATAAGTATGAAAAGTAGCTCTATAATGATTCATTGTAGGATAAGTATGAAATGTAGCTCTATAATGATTCATTGTATGAGTATGAAAAGTAGCTCTATAATGATTCATTGTAGGATAAGTATGAAAAGTAGCTCTATAATGATTCATTGTAGGATAAGTATGAAAAGGAGCTCTATAATGATTCATTGTATGATAAGTATGAAAAGTAGCTCTATAATGATTCATTGTAGGATAAGTATGAAAAGTAGCTCTATAATGATTCATTGTATGATAAGTATGAAAACTAGCTCTATAAGGATTCATTGTATAATAAGTATGAAAAGTAGCTCTATAATGATTCATTGTAGGATAAATATGAAAAGTAGCTCTACAAGGATTCATTGTAGGATAAGTATGAAAAGTATCTCTACAATGATTCATTGTAGGATAAGTATGAAATGTACTTTATAATGATTCATTGTATGAGTATGAAAAGTAGCTCTATAATGATTCATTGTAGGATAAGTATGAAAAGTAGCTCTATAATGATTCATTGTAGGATAAGTATGAAAAGGAGCTCTATAATGATTCATTGTAGGATAAGTATGAAAAGTAGCTCTATAATGATTCATTGTATTATAAGTATGAAATGTAGCTCTATAACGATTCATTGTAGGATGAGTATGAAAAATAGCTCTATAATGATTCATTGTAGGATAAGTATGAAAAGTAGCTCTATAAGGATTCATTGTATGATAAGTATGAAATGTAGCTCTATAACGATTCATTGTAGGATAAGTATGAAAAGTAGCTCTATAAGGATTCATTGTAGTATAAGTATGAAAAGTAGCTCTATAATGATTCATTGTAGGATGAGTATGAAAAATAGCTCTATAATGATTCATTGTAGGATAAGTATGAAAAGTAGCTCTGTAAGGATTCATTGTATGATAAGTATGAAATGTAGCTCTATAATGATTCATTGTAGGATAAGTATGAAAAGTAGCTCTATAAGGATTAATTGTATGATAAGTATGAAATGTAGCTCTATAACGATCCATTTTAGGATAAGTATGAAAAGTAGCTCTATAAGGATTCATTGTAGGATAAGTATGAAAAGTATCTCTATAATGATTCATTGTAGGATAAGTATGAAAAGTAGCTCTATAATGATTCATTGTAGGATAAGTATGAAAAGTAGCTCTATAATGATTCATTGTAGGATAAGTATGAAAAGTAGCTCTATAATGATTCATTGTAGGATAAGTATGAAAAGTAGCTCTATAAGGATTCATTGTATGATAAGTATGAAATGTAGCTCTATAACGATTCATTGTAGGATAAGTATGAAAAGTAGCTCTATAAGGATTCATTGTAGGATAAGTATGAAAAGTAGCTCTATAAGGATTCATTGTAGGATAAGTATGAAAAGTAGCTCTATAATGATTCATTGTAGGATAAGTATGAAAAGTAGCTCTATAATGATTCATTGTAGGATAAGTATGAAAAGTAGCTCTATAATGATTCATTGTAGGATAAGTATGAAAAGTAGCTCTATAATGATTCATTGTATGATAAGTATGAAAAGTAGCTCTATAATTATTCATTGTAGGATAAGTATGAAAAGTAGCTCTATAATGATTCATTGTAGGATAAGTATGAAAAGTAGCTCTATAATGATTCATTGTAGGATAAGTATGAAAAGTAGCTCTATAATGATTCATTGTAGGATAAGTATGAAAAGTAGCTCTATAAGGATTCATTGTATGATAAGTATGAAATGTAGCTCTATAACGATTCATTGTAGGATAAGTATGAAAAGTAGCTCTATAAGGATTCATTGTAGGATAAGTATGAAAAGTAGCTCTATAAGGATTCATTGTAGGATAAGTATGAAAAGTAGCTCTACAATGATTCATTGTATGATAAGTATGAAAAGTAGCTCTATAATGATTCATTGTAGGATAAGTATGAAAAGTAGCTCTATAAGGATTCATTGTAGGATAAGTATGAAAAGTAGCTCTATAATGATTCATTGTAGGATGAGTATGAAAAATAGCTCTATAATGATTCATTGTAGGATAAGTATGAAAAGTAGCTCTGTAAGGATTCATTGTATGATAAGTATGAAATGTAGCTCTATAATGATTCATTGTAGGATAAGGATGAAAAGTAGCTCCATAAGGATTAATTGTATGATAAGTATGAAATGTAGCTCTATAACGATCCATTTTAGGATAAGTATGAAAAGTAGCTCTATAAGGATTCATTGTAGGATGAGTACGAAAAGTAGCTCTATAATGATTCATTGTAGGATAAGTATGAAAAGTAGCTCTATAATGATTCATTGTAGGATAAATATGAAAAGTAGCTCTATAATGATTCATTGTATGATAAGTATGAAATGTAGCTCTATAATGATTCATTGTATGATAAGTATGAAAAGTAGCTCTATAATGATTCATTGTAGGATAAGTATAAAAAGTAGCTCTATAAGGATTCATTGTAGGAAAAGGATGAAAAGTAGCTCTATAAGGATTCATTGTATGATAAGTATGAAAAGTAGCTCTATAATGATTCATTGTAGGATAAATATGAAAAGTAGCTCTACAATGATTCATTGTAGGATAAGTATGAAATGTAGCTCTATAATGATTCATTGTATGAGTGTGAAAAGTATCTCTATAATGATTCATTGTAGGATAAGTATGAAAAGTAGCTCTATAAGGATTCAATGTAGGATAAGTATGAAAAGTAGCTCTATAATAATTCATTGTATGATAAGTATGAAAAGTAGCTCTATAATGATTCATTGTAGGATAAGTATGAAAAGTAGCTCTATAATGATTCATTGTATGATAAATATGAAAAGTAGCTCTATAATGATTCATTGTAGGATAAGTAGGAAAAGTATCTCTATAATGATTCATTGTAGGATAAGTATGAAAAGTATCTCTATAATGATTCATTGTAGGATAAGTATGAAAAGTAGCTCTATAATGATTCATTGGAGGATAAGTATGAAAAGTAGCTCTACAATGATTCATTGTAGGAAAAGCATGAAAAGTAGCTCTAAAAGGATTCATTGTATGATAAGTATGAAAAGTAGCTCTATAATGATTCATTGTAGGATAAGTATGAAAAGTAGCTCTATAAGGATTCATTGTAGGATAAGTATGAAAAGTAGCTCTATAATGATTCATTTATGATAAGTATGAAATGTTGCTCTATAATGATTCATTGTATGATAAGTATGAAAAGTAGCTCTATAATGATTCATTGTATGATAAGTATGAAAAGTAGCTCTATAATGATTCATTGTAGGATAAGTATAAAAAGTAGCTCTATAAGGATTCATTGTAGGAAAAGGATGAAAAGTAGCTCTATAAGGATTAATTGTATGATAAGTATAAAAAGTAGCTCTATAATGATTCATTGTAGGATAAATATGAAAAGTAGCTCTACAAGGAATCATTGTAGGATAAATATGAAAAGTAGCTCTATAATGATTCATTGTAGGATAAGTATGAAATGTAGCTCTATAATGATTCATTGTATGAGTATGAAAAGTAGCTCTATAATGATTCATTGTAGGATAAGTATGAAAAGTAGCTCTATAATGATTCATTGTAGGATAAGTATGAAAAGGAGCTCTATAATGATTCATTGTATGATAAGTATGAAAAGTAGCTCTATAATGATTCATTGTAGGATAAGTATGAAAAGTAGCTCTATAATGATTCATTGTAGGATGAGTACGAAAAGTAGCTCTATAATGATTCATTGTAGGATAAGTATGAAAAGTAGCTCTATAATGATTCATTGTAGGATAAATATGAAAAGTAGCTCTATAATGATTCATTGTATGATAAGTATGAAATGTAGCTCTATAATGATTCATTGTATGATAAGTATGAAAAGTAGCTCTATAATGATTCATTGTAGGATAAGTATAAAAAGTAGCTCTATAAGGATTCATTGTAGGAAAAGGATGAAAAGTAGCTCTATAAGGATTCATTGTATGATAAGTATGAAAAGTAGCTCTATAATGATTCATTGTAGGATAAATATGAAAAGTAGCTCTACAATGATTCATTGTAGGATAAGTATGAAATGTAGCTCTATAATGATTCATTGTATGAGTGTGAAAAGTAGCTCTATAATGATTCATTGTAGGATAAGTATGAAAAGTAGCTCTATAAGGATTCAATGTAGGATAAGTATGAAAAGTAGCTCTATAATAATTCATTGTATGATAAGTATGAAAAGTAGCTCTATAATGATTCATTGTAGGATAAGTATGAAAAGTAGCTCTATAATGATTCATTGTATGATAAATATGAAAAGTAGCTCTATAATGATTCATTGTAGGATAAGTATGAAAAGTATCTCTATAATGATTCATTGTAGGATAAGTATGAAAAGTATCTCTATAATGATTCATTGTAGGATAAGTATGAAAAGTAGCTCTATAATGATTCATTGGAGGATAAGTATGAAAAGTAGCTCTACAATGATTCATTGTAGGAAAAGCATGAAAAGTAGCTCTAAAAGGATTCATTGTATGATAAGTATGAAACTAGCTCTATAATGATTCATTGTAGGATAAGTATGAAAAGTAGCTCTATAAGGATTCATTGTAGGATAAGTATGAAAAGTAGCTCTATAATGATTCATTGTATGATAAGTATGAAATGTTGCTCTATAATGATTCATTGTATGATAAGTATGAAAAGTAGCTCTATAATGATTCATTGTATGATAAGTATGAAAAGTAGCTCTATAATGATTCATTGTAGGATAAGTATAAAAAGTAGCTCTATAAGGATTCATTGTAGGAAAAGGATGAAAAGTAGCTCTATAAGGATTAATTGTATGATAAGTATAAAAAGTAGCTCTATAATGATTCATTGTAGGATAAATATGAAAAGTAGCTCTACAAGGAATCATTGTAGGATAAGTATGAAAAGTAGCTCTATAATGATTCATTGTAGGATAAGTATGAAATGTAGCTCTATAATGATTCATTGTATGAGTATGAAAAGTAGCTCTATAATGATTCATTGTAGGATAAGTATGAAAAGTAGCTCTATAATGATTCATTGTAGGATAAGTATGAAAAGGAGCTCTATAATGATTCATTGTATGATAAGTATGAAAAGTAGCTCTATAATGATTCATTGTAGGATAAGTATGAAAAGTAGCTCTATAATGATTCATTGTATGATAAGTATGAAAACTAGCTCTATAAGGATTCATTGTATAATAAGTATGAAAAGTAGCTCTATAATGATTCATTGTAGGATAAATATGAAAAGTAGCTCTACAAGGATTCATTGTAGGATAAGTATGAAAAGTATCTCTACAATGATTCATTGTAGGATAAGTATGAAATGTACTTTATAATGATTCATTGTATGAGTATGAAAAGTAGCTCTATAATGATTCATTGTAGGATAAGTATGAAAAGTAGCTCTATAATGATTCATTGTAGGATAAGTATGAAAAGGAGCTCTATAATGATTCATTGTAGGATAAGTATGAAAAGTAGCTCTATAATGATTCATTGTATTATAAGTATGAAATGTAGCTCTATAACGATTCATTGTAGGATGAGTATGAAAAATAGCTCTATAATGATTCATTGTAGGATAAGTATGAAAAGTAGCTCTATAAGGATTCATTGTATGATAAGTATGAAATGTAGCTCTATAACGATTCATTGTAGGATAAGTATGAAAAGTAGCTCTATAAGGATTCATTGTAGTATAAGTATGAAAAGTAGCTCTATAATGATTCATTGTAGGATGAGTATGAAAAATAGCTCTATAATGATTCATTGTAGGATAAGTATGAAAAGTAGCTCTGTAAGGATTCATTGTATGATAAGTATGAAATGTAGCTCTATAATGATTCATTGTAGGATAAGTATGAAAAGTAGCTCTATAAGGATTAATTGTATGATAAGTATGAAATGTAGCTCTATAACGATCCATTTTAGGATAAGTATGAAAAGTAGCTCTATAAGGATTCATTGTAGGATAAGTATGAAAAGTATCTCTATAATGATTCATTGTAGGATAAGTATGAAAAGTAGCTCTATAATGATTCATTGTAGGATAAGTATGAAAAGTAGCTCTATAATGATTCATTGTAGGATAAGTATGAAAAGTAGCTCTATAATGATTCATTGTAGGATAAGTATGAAAAGTAGCTCTATAAGGATTCATTGTATGATAAGTATGAAATGTAGCTCTATAACGATTCATTGTAGGATAAGTATGAAAAGTAGCTCTATAAGGATTCATTGTAGGATAAGTATGAAAAGTAGCTCTATAAGGATTCATTGTAGGATAAGTATGAAAAGTAGCTCTATAATGATTCATTGTAGGATAAGTATGAAAAGTAGCTCTATAATGATTCATTGTAGGATAAGTATGAAAAGTAGCTCTATAATGATTCATTGTAGGATAAGTATGAAAAGTAGCTCTATAATGATTCATTGTATGATAAGTATGAAAAGTAGCTCTATAATTATTCATTGTAGGATAAGTATGAAAAGTAGCTCTATAATGATTCATTGTAGGATAAGTATGAAAAGTAGCTCTATAATGATTCATTGTAGGATAAGTATGAAAAGTAGCTCTATAATGATTCATTGTAGGATAAGTATGAAAAGTAGCTCTATAAGGATTCATTGTATGATAAGTATGAAATGTAGCTCTATAACGATTCATTGTAGGATAAGTATGAAAAGTAGCTCTATAAGGATTCATTGTAGGATAAGTATGAAAAGTAGCTCTATAAGGATTCATTGTAGGATAAGTATGAAAAGTAGCTCTACAATGATTCATTGTATGATAAGTATGAAAAGTAGCTCTATAATGATTCATTGTAGGATAAGTATGAAAAGTAGCTCTATAAGGATTCATTGTAGGATAAGTATGAAAAGTAGCTCTATAATGATTCATTGTAGGATGAGTATGAAAAATAGCTCTATAATGATTCATTGTAGGATAAGTATGAAAAGTAGCTCTGTAAGGATTCATTGTATGATAAGTATGAAATGTAGCTCTATAATGATTCATTGTAGGATAAGGATGAAAAGTAGCTCCATAAGGATTAATTGTATGATAAGTATGAAATGTAGCTCTATAACGATCCATTTTAGGATAAGTATGAAAAGTAGCTCTATAAGGATTCATTGTAGGATAAGTATGAAAAGTATCTCTATAATGATTCATTGTAGGATAAGTATGAAAAGTAGCTCTATAATGATTCATTGTAGGATAAGTATGAAAAGTAGCTCTATAATGATTCATTGTAGGATAAGTATGAAAAGTAGCTCTATAATGATTCATTGTAGGATAAGTATGAAAAGTAGCTCTATAAGGATTCATTGTATGATAAGTATGAAATGTAGCTCTATAACGATTCATTGTAGGATAAGTATGAAAAGTAGCTCTATAAGGATTCATTGTAGGATAAGTATGAAAAGTAGCTCTATAATGATTCATTGTAGGATAAGTATGAAAAGTAGCTCTATAATGATTCATTGTAGGATAAGTATGAAAAGTAGCTCTATAATGATTCATTGTAGGATAAGTTTGAAAAGTAGCTCTATAATGATTCATTGTATGATAAGTATGAAAAGTAGCTCTATAATTATTCATTGTAGGATAAGTATGAAAAGTAGCTCTATAATGATTCATTGTAGGATAAGTATGAAAAGTAGCTCTATAATGATTCATTGTAGGATAAGTATGAAAAGTAGCTCTATAATGATTCATTGTAGGATAAGTATGAAAAGTAGCTCTATAAGGATTCATTGTATGATAAGTATGAAATGTAGCTCTATAACGATTCATTGTAGGATAAGTATGAAAAGTAGCTCTATAAGGATTCATTGTAGGATAAGTATGAAAAGTAGCTCTATAAGGATTCATTGTAGGATAAGTATGAAAAGTAGCTCTACAATGATTCATTGTATGATAAGTATGAAAAGTATCTCTATAATGATTCATTGTAGGATAAGTATGAAAAGTAGCTCTATAATGATTCATTGTAGGATAAGTATGAAAAGTAGCTCTATAATGATTCATTGTAGGATAAGTATGAAAAGTAGCTCTATAATGATTCATTGTAGGATAAGTATGAAAAGTAGCTCTATAATGATTCATTGTATGATAAGTATGAAACGTAGCTCTATAATGATTCATTGTGTTGGGATATTTTGTTCCAGTTCTTTTTATGTTAATGCTTTTCATAGGAGGAATTCATATTAGAACCATGTAAAATGCTCCCAAAATGGATATTAAATAGAAGTAAACTAAGAAGATACTCACCATGATAGGACACAGAGGAGCCAAATTATCATATACGATGAAAGCTTCTTGAATATTACTTGCTTGAACTGTTGTCTGCAAACAGCAACAAGTGCACCCAAAAGCAGCAGCATCCATGAAAATGTGGTCAGGTTTTGCTACACTCTTGGTTTGTACATTATCTTCATTTTGAGAAAAGTTTTCCATAACAGGAGACAATGTATTCTTATCTTTGAAGACTTTAATATTTGTTAGGAGTGGTGATATTGAAAAGTAAAAGAAAATATCAAGTTAAGAAAATGCTTATTTTAAGATAAAATCTTTTTCCTGGGAAATTTTTAAAAGAAAAATATATGGATTTGGACATGTTATTAAAGGTGGTCAGTCAAAAGTCTTGAGAAGGCCCAGTGTTTTTTTTTAACCCTTCTAGCCCATAAGCCCAATATTTCAGGCTCAATGCTATTTTACTATTGTCTGTAAACCTACAATTTCAAGCTCAAAAAGATCATATCAGATACTAATTATTAAAAGCTTAATATGATGACAATATAAAATTTTCCTTTTAATAAAGTGATGAGATAAATTTAAGCAAGTATGTCCGTTTTCTTGATCATGTTTTGAGCCAAATATATTTTGTGAGTTCAGCTACAGGATATCTAAGAATAAAGGGACTAATGGTGAAAATGGTTAAATCTGTTATTCATATCATAAATTAATTTCTATCCATTTTTATATAATTGGTACTTAAAAATAAATGAGCTATCTTAAACAAAGGGATAATAATCATTTGAAACTGAATTGACATTTAATAGCAAATTAAAAAGGAAATAAACTTACCAAACAAGAGCTCTAAAGAAAAAAGAAATAACCAATCAAAAATCAGAAACTAATCCAGATTTTGACAGTTATAAAATTCTCAAATTATATTGGTCTAAAAAAGCTAAGATGAAGATTTATAGGAAAGATTTCAGAAGATTTTGAAACAGAAAAATAATGATAACATTTATAATAAGATAAAAAATTTCACTTTTCACTTTACTCAGTATGTCTGTGTATGTGTGCATGAGCATGTGTGTATGTATGTATGTATGTGTACTCTCGCATAATGCAAAGCTCTTCGAATGAATTGAGCACTCTGGTATCTGATAAGACAAAAATGTAAACAAACAAAGGCTACTATATAATGCCTTATAATTCCCTAGCTGACGTGTTTCACTTGTTGGCTGAGCAGTATGATACTAAGTCTAATGTATAGTTGGGCGTGTTTTGATCCCAGCTTTAGGGTCTAGCGACACTGAAGAGTTGAGATACAATGAAATAGTCTTTCTGTGGATGACAATATATATATGTATATATATATAATTAAACTTTATATATTTGATACACTGACAATAATTTTCAAATCTATCTATCTATCTATCTATCTAGGAGGGATGCTGATTATTGTGTTTTACATATATGAACTTGCCGCGACCAGCCTGCGAACGTAAACAGATCGGATTACACCTTCGCCCTAGAAAAATAACATCCAGGTACAGCTGGAAATGATGAAGCCCTTTTTTGCCTCTAACCGGCCGTTACAGCTAAGAAAGGGATAAATTAACATTTATCAACATTTGCAAAACACTCCTGCCAGAAATAATTCTATAAAAATGGAAGTAATACTCTTCGCTAGCCTATACTGGACTACAGAAATACTTATTTTCTGCGTCCATTTTTTGTAGAAGAACTTTCTATTCATGTGGCGTGACAGAAGTGGAGTTCCCTTTCTTCCATATGAAAAAGGCTTCAGGCGGCGAAAATTCAGAGGTCTACGCGGACGCTCTCAGGGGCCACTCAGCTCCATGAGGCTCGGGTCCTACATTATTGTGGTTGCACCCACCTCACCACCACTTCTAGTGGCAGATTCAACCTTTTCTTTTACAGTCCTTTTTAAGGCCCATGAGAGGTCACCTTCTGCGGGTCGGAGTATCTCTGGCGGTCATTAATGACCAGTCGAAATAGACGGCCTGGAGGCAAACACAAAGAGGACTCACTAAGACCAGCCGGTCTTAACCATCGCTCGGTTCCGCTCGTCCGTTTGGCTGCGCAGCGCTAAAGGCAAGTGTTGGCCTTTAGCTACCGCTCCACTATCCACCAATCTTAGCTTCGGCCTCCTGGCCCGTTCGCTCGACAGTGCAGAGCTTTGGCGCGCAAGCCTTAGCTATTGTCTCGATACATCTGCACAGGCTTGGCGCGCAAGCCTTAGCTATCGTCTCAATACGTCTGCACAGCTTTGGCGCGCAAACCTTAGCTACCGCCTGATTCGCTCGCACAGCTTTGGCGCAAAAAGCCATAGCTACCATCAACGATATGCCTGCACAGCTACCTGGCATGATAAAGCCATAGCTACCGTCAATGAAACACCTGCACAGCTGTCTGGCATGACAAAGCCATAGCTACCGTCAATGATATGCCCGCACAGCTAGGGGCACAACAAAGCCCTAGCTTTATTGATCCGCTCCTTTGACTGCATATATCTTAAAGCCTGGCAAACCTTAGCTACGGTTCCGTGTCCGTTCACTTGGTCCGCAGTACTAAGACACGACTTAGTCTTAATCACCAACTCAATTGACTTTACACGACCAAGCTGCCAACACCGATTTCGACCTTGACGCTCCCGTGATGCAGTCCTCGTAACGACTTGCTGTTACGGACTGCCCCAGCAACGCAGCATCTAGTCCACTGTTACGGACTACCCTAGCAATGCAGCAGCTAGTCCATGTAATGATTCGCTGTTATGGGCTAGCAACCAAAATCGACACGCTCTTGGTTAACCCAATGAACTGTCAAAACCGGGACATCGATTTACCAATGACTCGACCGACCTCAGCTTCCCACTACGATCGTCCAGCTGCATTCGACCGACCTCAGCTATACATCATCCAGTCCACATAACAACCCGCTGTTATGGACTGCCCTAGCATTATAGCATTTAGTCCTCGTAACGCCCTAGCATTGCAACAACTAGCCATGATGACCCGCTGTACCGGCTAGCAACCAAAACGACTCGACCGACTTCAGCTTCCCGCTACAATCGTCCAGCTGCATTCAATGACTCAACCGACCTCAGCTTTCCTCTACGATCATCCAGCTGCATTTAACGACTCAATCGACCTCAGCTGCTCGCGACGACTGTCCAACTGTATCCAACGACCCAACCGATCTCAGCTTACCTGCATCAAACATCTAGCTGTATCTCCAGGACTCAATCTACGCCAGCTATCCTCGTCGAATGTCCAGCTGTGCACAACTACAACTTGACCATACCAGCTACCAACATAACCCATCCTAGCTGAAGACCACATACAACCGCCTTGGACATTTACATACACGTTTGTAATTCCGGCAATAAGATCGTCATTTTTGTTGTATCTGTTATCTCGCCTTTTTGTCTCCCTTCATTGTCTTTGGCTGTCACTACTCAAACGCATTAAACTTATCGGCTCCGCAACAAACTACACTTAGAGGATTATATATATGTATATAAAATCAAAATTGATATACTTACTTGGTATGTTGATTGTAATTTCCTTTTTCCTTCTTTCTGTAATGTTTCTTGTTAAACTCCTTTAAAATTACAAATTATCATTTACTATTATTTATTAATATATATATATATGTATTTTTTAATGATACATCAATAGTTAGAGAATAAGTTTGAAGGTTGACAGACTTCAAAAGAAGGACAAAACTTAGCATATTTTCATTTAATCTTTTATGGTTTTATAAACAATAAGAAACAGAGAGATAAATATGAATAAGAAAAAGGAAAAGGAAAAACAAAACCTTTGCTTTACCTAAATCGTGGATGACTTGATATGATAACAGTATTGGATAAGGTATATGAATGTGATAAATTTTCTTCAGAATGAGGTTCAGATTTATATGGTTGATGTATAAAATTTGGACAGCCATTTCTACAAAAGAGAACCAGAAATATTTTCTTAGAATTTTGTGTTAAGGCAAATATTTCAGTAAAACCTGTTTTTCATTAATCATATACTCAGATATTTTCATATAAAAATTAAAAAAAATGCTTCAGTGAATACAATTGCTCAAATAACTGTATTTCCCAGCATATAAGACAAACATTTAACATTAAGATAATTCTCTGCCAATATCACACAGCACATTATTATGATATAATGACTTTCTACTGAAGTTTGAAAGTGGAAAGAAGAAATACTGAAGAAGTACAAATGATAAGAAATAGAAAGGACAAACAAATAATTGAAACAATAACATACAAAAATTTATTCCCTAAAATATGAAAAAAGTTAAAAAGAAAAGTTTGGGATATTAAATGGAAGGTCTTTTATATACATGTGTGTATATATTAGAGATCAGTGCGAGAGTCCTTGCAATGAAATATTTTTGTATGCATGTCTGATGTGTATTTTTTATTTTTTGGATATAGACAAACTTAAGTACCAACTTGATTTGGAGATAATCTTGATTTTTATTTTGTCTTGGTGGACCAAGGGCAAATTTGTGTCTGACAGAGATGCTTGGTAAATAGTAGTGATTGACTTAGTGTTGGACTGACAGACAATCAGTAAAAGTTTCTTAGCTATTTTTATTCAGTAGTTTTGACTTCTCTCAATTATTATTGGTTACAAAATACTGTTTTTCTTATCACATGACAAATCCAGACAACATTTTTATAAGTGTTTGTTTATTTCAGATCCAGCTCTTTATTGTCTGAAGGTTTTGATCTATTTTTATCTTTCATGAAATGTTTGACATGCATTTTTTCTATTGGTGGAGAGAAAGTTTAGAAACCATTTGTTGAGAAATGTTTTCAGATCTGTCATTAAGAGAATGAGATTTTCTTACCTGGGAAATGCAGTCAGAGTCATAAGAGCTTCATCTGGACCCAGCAATGTTTTAACTTCTGAACGTCTATAACAACAAATGAAAACGAGAAAAAAATTACTTTTTTTATTTACGGAGGCAATTCGTTTTGAATAAATATAGTTCAAGGTAAAGCAGGTGGGTTAGTTTGCAAATCAGGTTTATATGAAGAAACATTTGATCTTATTAATTCCTTTATCAAAAAAAAGTATAATTACTTACCTTAATTCCATGTTTCTTTCCACATGGCTCAAGTCAGACCATTGACTACCAAATGGTTTCCTTGGACTGCTTTCCAACATAAATTCACCATATTCTGGACGCCAGAGGCCATTTAAATTTCTAAAATTGGATATTTTTTATATGCCCAATATGAAAAAAAAATGTATATTTTTAAAAATGAAATCATTTATTGTATTTAGATTTTAATAAAGAGAAATTTTGTTTACTGATAATAAATAAGGTTGAAGAATATTCAACAGTTTCCACTGCCATTATCATGACTAGATTATAATTGAACCAACATCATTAAGCTGTAAAAATCATTTTATTCCATTAAACATGCTAAAGATCAGTATCTTATCAATAGGTTCCTTAACAGAGATAAAAGATAAAAATGAAAAGAGATGTAATACACAAAGCAATATAAGAAATACATATGCAAGATATAATGTATACAGCACATGATAACTGTACATGGAGCAATATAATGATTATTAATGCAAATAATTTCATACCTAAAAATACTTACCCAGGAGACTGAATTTCTAATTGCGGAAGAATTTTTAGTAATTCTGTAGCTGTCAATAACAGTTTGCAAGTTTTCTTTTCATGGTCAAATTTCACCAACATGTATTCTACCTACAACACAAATATACAAATTATATTTATTATCAGCCAAAAATTGTATTGTTACTGTTAAAGCTGAACTTATTTGGAACAGTATTGAATCTTTTTTTATTTGTTTATCATTATCAAGGGTTTTGTAGGACCTGAATCACTTTTGGATGAGCTTATAACAGAAGAAAGGTGCTCCTGTGAGACACAGATTCTCTGAATAACATTTTTAAATCAAATATCTTTCCTTCTCTTTGACTGGTTGTACTATGTGGCCAAAGAATATTTGATCGTAGGGTTATTTGTTTTGTTTGGATTTTTAGTTTTTGATATCTGACTCCATTGGTTTCTTCTTACCTCATCTGAATTCACCAGCATTTTCTTGTCTGTGAAGGCTGTAAATGAAGAAAAGGAAGGAGTCAGAGATAGGAGATACCTTTTGAATTTGGTGAGGAATGTCTTCCTGGATTATTTGAGAACAGTTGTTTCTCCCAAATCTGGCACTGAAAATTCATTAGTCATTTTCAGGTTGATATGTTTATTATTCGGTGTTTTTAGTTGTAGGTTGCTGTTAACAGAGACAGCTGCTACTTGTAGGAGAATGAACCAGGTTGCCACTAAGCAGACACATGGTTTTCCCATCAGTAGCAAAAGAAAGTAGATCTTTCCAATTCAACAATCACTGCTGAAAGAGGACAAGTTTTTTTCTCCTGTCCTAAAGTCTGTTTTACAAGTATGTGCAGTTCCAACTTCTTGTCAGAGGCTTCTGAGAACTTCTGCACTTTTTGAACTTACTTTTATCTTATTTCTTTTCTTTTTCTTTTCTCTATCCACTACAGTACTACTAGAGCTAGAAAGCCCAATCTGCTCTACTATATGCCCAGAGCTGGTGATGAGGGGAGAGATGGATTAATACTGCCGCCAAAAGCATTAGTGCAAAAGAAAATGCAAACAGCCTTGGTTTGTTAAGTCCAATTCCTGCAACAGTTGCGATTATATCACTTGTGTCTTCATATATATATATATATATATAAGTGTGCATGTGTGTGTGTGTGTGTGTATATATAAATATGTATATACATTTATATGTGTATGTGTGTGTATATAAAAATGTGTGTGTATGTATGTGTGTGTGTGTGTGTGAGTTTATATATATGGAGAAATGGTAGATTTGGTAAATCGGTTGGGGAGTGTCATACCAAATTTTTGTAAGTTCTGATACAAAAATTCATAACACACCAGAAAGTCATTTATATTTGTACCAATATTTCTTTTGTAAAAATAAAAATCCTTAAAAGCCGTGTATGCGCTTGTGTTCGGGTCTTGTAAATATCAACATCATGTCTTGCTGCTTGCATGGATTTCCCTAACTCTCTCTTGCCATTCGTTTCCATCGCTTCCAGCAGGTCTTCCAGCAGGTCTTCAGGGTTACATCCTGTGTCTATAAAGAGCTGTTGTAGATAAGTTCTAGCTGGTCATCCTACACTTACGTGTCCGTGTGATGGGGTTCATAGGAGAATGTTACTAATGAGTTCGTCCTTGCTCTTCCAGCAATGTCCCTCATGTCTTGATTGTCTAATTTAGATTGTCTTCGAGATGGATGGTAGGTGGCCGTACAGTCGCTGTTTTGTTGGGTGTTGCTTCCAGGATTTGTTTAATATAGTTCATTGCGTCCTTGTGCAATTGCCGTCAAACTTTTTCTCTGTACGCTTAGTCATTGTTCAAATGGTGCATCCATACAGTAATATGGACACAGCCACAGCTTGGAAAAAATTTCGTTTTATTTTATCGGATAGGTCTGACTTCTATGTGACTGATAAGGAGGTGCCCGTAGTGTAATGGTTATCGTCGTAAGAAATGGACACTGCGACACAAGTTCAAATCCTGGACGAAACTGATTGCATTTCACATAGCACTAATACCCTTAGGAAAGGTATGAATCCAATTATTCTCCCTCCAGCTATGGGTAAATAGTAGGACAGACTAGGTTCTTCAGCCTTGGTGAGGCAACTAGTCTAGGAGAAGGAAAACTCTGAATTCAAACCTGTTAAACGCTTAAAAATTGACCTTGTGTCATATCCTGCCCGAGCGGAGGGGTTGGTAAATATATATGACAGATAAGCTAGTCATGTACTGATGTCATTTTCGGTAAATGAGACTCTGCTTCCGAGGTAGGTGAACTTGTCCACTAGTCTCAGAGAGCAACCATTTAATGTGGGGATATCACAACTTTGATTAAAGCACACGTATTCTGTTTTGTCTGCGTCCACATGGAGGCCTATGCCGCCTGCTGCCCGCTTCAGACTATGCAACAGGGGTTTGGCCTGTGCGGGTGTATTTACCAGAAGCGCTATGTTATCATCATAGTCCGCATCTGTAATAATTCATGCGGTGTATCGTCTGCGTCTTACCTTTTCCAATGTAAAGCCATTTTCTTTCATGAAATCTATCAATGTCCGAAGTACGTAGTCAAGGCAGATTATGAACAGGTATGATACTAATGTGTCTCCTTGCAGTCCACCCGCGACAATGTCAAAGAAGTTTTTGTCTCCATTCGGTGAGCATACTTTTACTTTCGTGTTTTTATTGAGCATCATTATAGTTACTACAGTCTACCTGGGTTGACCGTAGGCTAAAAGTAGTGCTCCATCTTCCTTCTGTGTATGGAGTCAAATGCCTTAGAGAGATCTATAAATAGGAGTGTAGCCAGGAGGGGTTTTTTTTGCACGAATATCATCTTAAATCCGACGTTGTCAGAATTTGTGATAACATGGATCGATTTCTGCGAAAGCCATTTTGGCTTTTCCTAAGAATTTTTTCAGTTTCAGGTTCAATGTGGTTGAGTATCAGAGCATTGTAAATCTTAACCGCTATGGAAGTAAGGGTTATATCCCGGTAGATCTTGGCAATTCCGAAGTCACCTTTCTTAAGGTAAGTGAAGATGCAGCCTTTTATCCATCTGTCAGTTGTGTTCTGCTTATATACGGCGTTGCACTATTGTAGCAGTATGTCGTCGAATTTCCTTGTTTTCCATACTTCTGGAGGTATTTCATCAAGACCTGCAGTTTTCCTGTTTTAATTTTGGTTAATACTATGTCGAGTTTTTCTTGCATAAACTGTCCTTGTTTAATGTCTAGTTGATTATTAATAATTTTCGAGATAGGTTCATCCGTAACTTTAGGGGACTTTCCAAGCAGATTCTTGAAATGTTATTTCCACAAGTGTATCCGTTCTTCTTGGCTGGCAGCTTTCAGTTTCGCTTTCGCGATGCTTTTTCTTTTACTCACTTCATTTACTATCTGCCATGCTATCTGAGATTGTCTATCTTCAACCGAGTGTCGAATCTTATTGATCTGGTCTTGGATGTATTCTGTTTGTTCTTTTAGGTATGCATTAATTAGCCCACTTTGTACTTTCTTATGTTTCTGAACGTTGGCATTAGTTGGGTTCCTTTTATTGCATAGGGATACGGTTTTCATGTCGTCAAGTTTTTTTAAACTGCTTATGTCTCTCAGGGAACTGTTTTGCTCTTAGTTTGGTTGGTATGCATTCTGCAGCTGTTTCCATGTGGGCATTGACGAAGTTCTCATATTCGTCATTCAGAATAAGTGTTTTTGATATTTCCTGAAGAGCATCGAATTTTTTTCTTAATGTTATTGTTTATTTATTACTTTGTTGCGTGGCTGATAAATATATCGATCCAACAAACCTTTGAAATATAAGTGATTGACAACAAACTAGGCAAGAGTGACAAAACAAGGGTGTTTGTTTCGAAAGGCCAAATTTATTATGGCGAATCGTAATCTGAATATCGTACGGCGGATGCCAGTTCGAAAAATCCAGGAACTGGTAGTTGGTGCAGGAACTAGTCGCTGGTACAGGACTGGGTTGCTGGTGCAAGACTGGTAGTCAGGACTGGTGGTTACTGGTGCAGGACTGGTAGCTGCTGTTGTAGGACTAGAAGCTGCTGGAGTAGGAAGGTAGTCGCTGGTGCAGGACTGGTGGCTGCTGATGCAGGAAGGTAGCTGCTGCCGCAGGAAGTTGGTCACTGGTGCAGGACTGGTAGCAGCTAGTGCAGGAAGGTAGTTTATGGTGCAGAGAGGTGGTCGCCGTTACAGGGCTGGTCGCTACTGGTAGCTGCTTTCATGTCTACAGCGCGTTACAACCCTTAGTGGTCTAAGTAGAATGAATTCCTTATTATCACAAAATAGTAGTGAGAAACTTCATTCTACTTCGACGAGTTTTTTTTATTATTACACATTTTGTCCATTAGTTGTGGGCTGTCCTTTAAAAGACTGGCTGAATTTAATATTTTTAAAAGACGGTCTATGTGGAGCATTTTGGTTCCTCAACAACGAGTCCCTAGATAGCTATTGGCTGACGGCGTCAGTGACTCGTCGCTTCTTGGAAATGGGGTTTGTTTGTTATTTTGTGTGTGTGTTGTGAGCAGCCGGCTGACTACAATAACTTTATCGCTAATACCTCTACTGTTAAGCATAGACCAGTCATAATGAGAGGTTTTGGTTGTTTGCGATGCATTCCTGCGTTGACTCAGATGTATCTTTGCCGTGACAATTCCGTGGTCGGAAGATACTCCTTCAAAAGAGGAACATGTCTCACAATTCAAAGCGCTGTTAATCCATTTCTTATTCATGAGGTCTCTTTGTGTTTTAGCATTATTTGCATAGGCGTAATTCCATAGTTTTTCTTTTCTTTTCTGAAATTTAGTATTAAGGCATGTAAATATATTTTCTTGTGTGAAATCTGTTAGGTGTTTCTCGTTTCTGTTTGACAAGTTGTGTCAGCTGAATTTATTAATACGAACATCTAAAGATTACCATAACTCTCACTTAAACCATATGTTCAAGCCCCATCGCACTTCATGCGGGTAAAAAAGAGCTCGTTCTGCTGATGTTGGAGCTCTGGCCTCAGTGTCCGAAAAATCAGCTACAGAATTCAAACACAACCAAAAATAACTTAAATGTAAAAGCACAACACAAATGGCGACATTTAACGTTAGAACTTTAAATAGAATAGGCCAACAACCGGAACTGACAGCGTCTGTGGTAGATCATAACATAGACAGCATGCGTAAAAGAACACAGATGCTATCACAGTGGAGTACAAATAAAATACCACAATACTGGAAATGGATGGATGTTTGTCTCAGCATCTGCAATGAAAAATTCTGTCAACGCAATCATAGGTGGTGTAGGAATGTTTCTTAGTCCATGCATTCTAAAATCACTTAACAGCATCGAGAAAATACAACCAAGAATAATGGTAGCTACGTTCAACGGCAACCACAGTACAACGATCATCTCCTGCAACGATCACACCTTCTATAATGGGCTATCCTCCATTGTTCGTAGCGTCCCGAAACACAACTCAATATCGGAGGAGATATGAATGCCCAAATAAGTAAAAATGTAAACGACAAATTCAGTTCGTAAATATATTTCAATCGATTTGTCCGTAATTAATTTTAATCCTTCTTCTCTGCAGATATACCCTATCGACAAATATCTAACACATTCCCGTATGTTCTGTGGTAATGACAAAAATACAGCTGGACCCTGTTTTTCTTTTGGTAGATCAGTTAAAAGCGTCCATATTTGTAAATCTTACATCAATTTGGTCTAGAGTTCTTCACCTTGTAAAATTGGGGGTTGTTTCGTGAATGAAACCATTCTTCTTTCAAATGTACTTCAACGTAAGTTAAACAATGATTATCAATTACCCCTATCGCCATCACTCTGATATATATCTCTATCTCTTCCTTTCTTTCTTTTCTGTCTATACTTCTTATGACCCCTAACTAATATTATTTTTAATTATCTATTTCCTCCATTGCTGAACTTAAGAAAAACTCATTATTCCGATGAAGTCTTTCTGAAATAAAGACGAAATATAATTTTTTAATCCGTTGTCAGAGTTTTGGTTTATCCACTTTTCCACTTATTTTTCTCATATCTATCTATCTATCTATCTATCTGCATTTTGGTAGCATTAATACTAATCTTTATTTATTGAGTTGGAATTTTTTTATAACACCTGCATATCCAGTTTTCATCAGTTCTGACACTATCAGCTGTTGCTTATAGCAATAAAGGTAAGTTTAAATAATCATTGGATTTCAATAAAATTATCAGCTTTTTATGATAAAACTTGCAAATATCTCAAACTCTCAGCAATAATTTTATAGTTCATCAACTTCAGAAGATCAAATTTGCACCATTTATCATCTTGAATAAAAGCTTAAATGGACAAAATGTTGAGATTATATACCAACTGACAGAAATAGAGATAGTTTAATAGAATAATCAACTAGAAAAGACCAAAACAGAAAGTTACTTATATGCTAAAGGTATGAGAAAGTGGCACAACCAATAAATTTAGATTAAAAACAAAAGTAAAAAGATAAAAACAAAGAAAGTTATTAATATACAAAAACAGGGAGAAATATACACAGATAAGGGAACGAAAATAATAGAAAGAAACTGATATAAATAGACAAAATAGATAGATACCTAGTTCATATGAATGTGGTGGCTGAAATATATGACGAGTAATCAATGATTGGAATTTCTAAAAATAAAAGGGGAAACTGTAAATTTGATAATGGTAAATCAACAGAAGAATTATCAAAACCAAGAATTAATGACAAAGTTAAAGTTAACCATTCCATTAAAAATTGTATATTTAATTGTCATCTCTCTTTTCACATCTGTGTAATAAAATTGTGTCCACTTTCAACCAAATATTTTTAGAATATTGTCAGTAAAAGATAGATACAAAAGAGATTAAATACAGACCGACTGAAATATAGTAAAAGTAAAGTTAGCGACCATAGTCGAGGGTGACCCTAAGGCTCCCTTTTCGATAGCTACTACACCAAGGTGTAGGGGAGGGCGCTACTCCATTCCCTGGATTGCTCCACTTTACCCTTGAACCGTACCTTATAATGCTGAGTGTTAAGCAAGGTGGTATCAAGTTCCATTTTTAAAGTCTTTGGTATGACTCGACCTGGGATTGAACCTAGGTCTCCCGGGCCATTGGCGAACACTCTAACCGCTGGGCCAAATTAACTAGAAAAGACAAAGAGGGAAAGCTACTTGTATCCTAAAGGTATAAGAAAGTGACAGAGAGAAAAAAATTATGGAACCAATGAATTTAGAGTAAACACAAAACGAACAAAGTTATTAATAAACAAAAATAGGGAGAAATATATACAGATACTCGAACATAAATCATAAATCCAAAAGAGAAGGAATTATAAATTGATATATAGAAAGAAATATTTCTAGATAGACAAAAAAATAGATTGATAAAATTAGTTGTATATTTATTAATCGCTTCTGTGTAATAAAATTCTGTACAATTTCAATAAAGCATTTATAGTTTATTATTTGTGAAGCTAGATACAAAAACAAACAAATCAGATACCAACTGAAAGAAATACAGATTTTAATACCTTTACTTGAGTGTCGTTAACTACCTTAATTAAAATGTTTTTTTTAATGAAACTGATATTGATTTAATTTTTAACTGTTTCATTTAAATGGAAAAAAACAATACAAACATTTATCTTACCTCATCTCCACAACGAAACTCATCATTTTGACGATCTTTTGATTTCTTGTACAGATTAATGAATTGTTTTATTCCATGTCTTCGAACATGAACAGCGTTTTCCTTGATATCCTTCCAACAGAGAGGGGTGCCTTCAGATAATAGACCCATTTCTTCGTTAGAAATACGCCTGTTCAATTAAAGGGTCCTGGGTGAAGTCGTCAGTTATGTTTTTGGCTGGACCTTTGGGGGATTTCGGGTCTTTCATCATAACACCCCATCTCGCTAGCTCGACCCAACTTAGGATGATCATTCCTCGGTGCGCCACTCGTGTTGTAATTTACTGGGCTTTTGGCTTAGATTTTGCACGAGGCCGTAGGAATGGGATACTCAATGAGACTCGAACTCACTCGTGTAGGTTTGCTAGTCTAGCTTGCTAACCATTACATCACCCAAGGCGCCCTAATTTACTAAGCTTTTTGCTTAGATGTGGCCCAAGGCCATATGAATGGGGTACTCAATGAGAATGGGGTACTTTAATGAGACTCGAACTCACTTGTGAAGGTTTACTAGTCTAGCTTGCTAACTATTACACCACCTAAGGTACCCAGTGCGCCACACGTGTTTCCCAACGCTTGCAGTTAAACTGGCTTATATCAGGTTTTGCCAACGTAGACCTTGGTTTCTGCGCATTCGGTTGGCTATTGCTGTAGCCAACCAATGCACAGGGTGGTTGTTTTAAATGAGGTCCACGTGGCGTTGACACTTTTTAAAAATTTATCGGCAGGATGTGGATCTCGTGGTAAGTTAAAAAAATTTTTTTATAAGAAACAGGATAAATGTGGTACAACTCATTAAATATTTATAAAACTAAACGGGCTAAAATAAAAATACCATATATATATATATACACACGAGGTGCATATGATAAGTTTTCAGACTTTTTTTCGTATGGGCATTTAAAATTGTCATAGACTCTTCAAAATTCAGTATGTTATTGACATACATCTTATGAGATGACTGACCAATTTTTATGATTTCAGCTTCAAATGAACAGCTACAGCAGCAATTGGAATACACCCTACTAAAGCCTGATTGTCACAGCTGGTGAATTTCAAAAATGCAATCTGGCATATGCAATAAAATTCTGTTTTAAACTTGGAAAAAATGCCACAGAAACGTATGGAATGCTTCAGACTGCTTTTTGACCATCTTGCATGAATCGAACATCAGTTTTTGAGTGTCATAAGAGATTCAAGGAAGGCAGGGAGTTTGTGAGGGATGATGAGAGGTGTGAGAGAAGTAAGGAATTTAGAACACCAGAGTTGATTGGCCAAAGGGTTACAGTTAGAGTTACTATGTTGAGGTTTTAATGGAGTTCAGGAAGAGATTCTGTTGGAAGAGGCCAGCACTCTTCAAATCGGGTCAGTGGCATTTCCACCAGGACAATGCACCAGTCCACAACTCCATCCTTGTCACAGACTATTTGACCAAGATGGGCATCAAGACAGTTGCTCACCCTCCCTATAGTCCAGACCTTGCTCCCTGTGACTTTTGGTTATTCCCCAAGCTCAGAGGCTGTTGTTATGAGACAATTGAGGAGATGAAAGAGGTTGTGACGAAGGTCATAGACACGCTCACACAAGAAGACTTCCATGGGGCCTTCCAGAAGTTGTTGGAACGGTACAACAAGTGCATTGCAGCCAGAGGAGATTATTTCGAAGGGGACTAGAGTTTCATGTGTGTACTATTAATAAAAGTGGCTATACGAAAAAAGTCTGAAAACTTATCGTATGGACCTCGTACACATATAATCAGATTAAAATACTCGGTGCAATAATAAAAATTATCTATATTCTCGGGTTAAGTTAAAATCGTGAGAAAAAAAGAAAAAAAAATTAATTCAGGAGTATGCGAACGCAAAAGAAAGACCTTTCAACATTTTAGCAGGATTAAGAAGTTTGAACGAAATTCGAACAAATAAAAATTGCAAAATCCCGCCTGTCGCGGATGTCGAGTCGGTTGGCCCGTTCGCGCACGCCGCCGCGTATGCAACAACGACGAGGAGGAACTGCGGCACAGAAAAGAGGGGAAGAAGGCAAGAAACCTCAGACCCCGCCCTCCGACCGCGGCCCAACCCCGGCCGCCGCTACTAGCGACAAAGACGACCGCTATGGCAGGCTCCAGCGGAACGAAAAGAGACGCCTTTCGTAATACCGTGGCGACACCGGTCGCGGTTCCGGCTTAGAGGCTTTCAGCCGTTATCGTGCGGAGGCAGCTTGGCACCGCCGCTCGTTCGAGCGAGCACGCGAACCGTTGCTCCGATCCCGCGGTTCCTCTCGTACTGGACGGGATAGCCGTGGCCACGCCCGACGTAACACACGTGCCGATCGGTAGGATAAAACTAACCTGTCTCACGACGGTCTAAACCCAGCTCACGTTCCCTGTCAGTGGGTGAACAATCCAACGCTTGGCGAATTCTGCTTCGCAATGATAGGAAGAGCCGACATCGAAGGATCAAAAAGCGACGTCGCTACGAACGCTTTGGAGAAAAAATATTCCAATGGTTAAAAGTATTTGTTGTTGAGTTTATGTATTTAAAACATACGAATGGATGAAAAGTCTATATACTTTGTTAACGAAAGTGATCATTTAAAAAAATCGGATGAATATGGCAGAGCGTGTAAAAGAAGTTTTTCGAAATTTACCCCGAGTACGTTAACCGTGGGTATAAAAAGGAGGGAAGGGATGTTAACAAAGCTTCGACTGTTGCCGACCAAGATAACAGCAAGCCGAGTAGCTTCGTTGGATGGAAAAGAAAGAAAAAGAAAGAAAGGCAATAAAAAAGGCGTATAGAACAAGAGAAAGGGAGGAGTAACTCAACTATTAACATACAAAAAAAAAAAACGACAGGTATATTTCAGTAAAAACGAACATTTATTTCCCTACAAAGAATTTATTTCGAAAGAAATAGATTTAACAAATGCATTTCTACGATCATTGCACAAGTTTCACTGTTCGTAGTTGAGCAGAAACCACAACATTTGAAGTAAGACACTCATACGAATATAAATGAATAAATAAATAAATAACGCAAAAGGATATAAAGGAAAGAATTTGCACCGAAACAAACAAAAGTTGTACATTTCAAAAACAAGTATTTTACAGAACTACCAATATTGTGTCTGAATTCAAAATCCTCTTTTCTTTTTCCTTTCCTTTGTTTCAAATTTCTAGTGCTAGGCTTTCTTAGTCTGATACAATTTTCTTTTTTTTTCTTCTTCTTCCTTCTCCTACTTTAAATTTCTGGTGCTTGGCTTACTCACAGGTTGATATAATTTTTTCTTTTCACTTTTAGTAGCTGTACTTTTCCGGGGCTTCTAAACAATTTTAAGGACGGTGCTCAGAGAAATCTAACGTTTTTAATTAAATTTCTACCACTGTCCTTTCTTCTTGAAAAAAATATCTCCCAAAATTTACTTGCATAGAGTAGGGAGAACTCTGCAGTTTTTCTGTTTCCTACGGAAAAAAAACAAAACAAAACAATTCTGAGCTTCTCTTCTACAGTAGAAACCAGTTAACTCTCACTTAGTTAATTGGTAATTTTATACCATCCTAGTTGAACAGTGGTATTTGAAAAAAAAAGCAAACTTTGCTTTTAACCCTTCACAACTGGCAAGCTGACCAAGTGGGCTCAACCTTACAGATTGTGTAGCACGTGAGAAAGCATATCTTGCTTTCTACTTTTCTCCAACTAAAAGATTAATTGACTGGAGCCCGTTAAAAACAGACTACTAACAGAGTGTTAGCAGGATAAGGGAGTACACACAAACTGAGGTTGGTGAAAATGCAGACTACTAACAGACTGTTAGTGTGGCAGGAGCAATATCACCCAGAAATAATGATGATGATAATACTATTAATAACGGTAAATATGTCGTAAAACAGAAAATGCCAAGTGAAAGGCGTCTTCGAATAACTAAAATGTTGATATGCCGTAAAAATTTTGAAATAATAATTTTACAGATCTTATCTAGAAAACTGAATACAATCTTTTGTAAGCATACAAATGATATCAGATTATTAATAGAAAATAGAATAAAGAATGTAATTTTATCGATAACCTAGACAACATGAATCTATGTAGAGTTTACCAAAATTACTCAAATCTATTAATAGATAAACTTAGAACAATGACAATACAGTCAGGGTACCGAAAGATGAAACGAGTGTGAAGTTTTTGTATTTTAGAAGTGTGTAAGGAAATGGGTCGACCCCGTTCCTAATAAAAGGAAGTTGTTAAGATAGTTGAGTTAGAGACAGTCGGAGGGTTGAGTTGGACACTCGAAGAGGAGAAGAATCAATATCAGAGATTGGAACATAGCGTCCGCTAACATGTGCTGTTGATATAACTACGAAGAAGCAAATTACTTCCTCCAACAGCTAAGACTACTGTTGTTACTTTTATTACATCCACTGAGAACGGAAACGTCGAAAAAGCTACAGTAATCAAAAAGAGTTAAAACGAATCCACCTTTTTCCTTTAACGAAATTATACAAAATACTTTTTTTGTTTTGTTAATTATCGTTCATATACAAGAGACATTCAACTTTTTGCCACGAGAATTGTATTCATTGTATGTATTGTTAATGTCATATAAAATCTTTTGTACCGCTAAAATAAGATCGACTTAATCATATTTATTTTCTATTAACCCGATTCTCACCCAACAAACTTGCAGGTGGACCAACGGAGAGCTTTCGGAATTCTACAATCCGATAACTACTCGCCAGGATCAAAAATCACGTGGCTAGTGAGTGAAATCGAACCGTCATTTGAAACTGGAGACTTAGGTCTAACCTGTAATACTGGATCATACAGGACTAACGGCCGGTCTAATAGATGACGTCGGCTCATTGGAGTTAGGATATAGTGTCACACGGACGTCTTGACCAGAGATCGCGTTACAATTGACATCGTGCGAGAGGATTGGATAAAGAAGGTATAGCGGTTTCGGGAAATTGTTATTTTCCCGAACACTATATTTTTTAGGCACACAAATGAATTACAAAACTCTGCTTTAACAACACACAACAACGAAAGTTCTTTATTTGCAGCTTTGAATATGCTTGTTCTTGGTGCTGCAAGACTCGTGGTGTTTAGACTTGTTGGATGTTTGAGACGAAATGGCTTAGCGAGATGTTGAGATGGCAGCGTGTTGTTGGACGTGTGAGGGAAGTATTCAAAGTCACCGTGTAGTTTTGTGTGTCGAGAGCGGAGTGACGCTCGGATCGACATAGTCAATTTTTGGGGTGACAAGAAGTAGTGCCTGTGGAAGGCATGCGTTTGTTTCTAATTTATGTTCCACTGGGATTCCTCGTAAAGAATCCATAAATTAGATGGTTCCCTCGTTGAGTGTCCATGTTGCTGCTGCTAGTGTTAAAGCCACAGTGAGATGTCCCCACTGGGTGGCTTGTTTAGCTAAAAAGCATAGCTAAGCAGGGACGACCAGAGACACGACTGTTCTGGTCGCCGTCTCAAGCTGAAGAGAGTGGTTTTGGCCGTTCACCCGTTTTGCTAGCCGGAAATGAAGGTCAGGGCTGAAAAGGATAAGTCATCCTGATTGGGTGAAATTCAGTGTTGAATTAAATTGCGCGCCAAACCAAAATACGAGATTTTCCTCTTCTCTACAAAGGATACACTAACTGGGTCCAGTGTAAATGCAGACTGACCGACTGGGGCACGTAAAAAAATAGACTACAAACAAACTGTTTAGAGCATAACGAAGAACACACTCGAACCGATGGAAAAAAACCGTCCCGTAGTTTTGTGGGGTATGTTGTTGGACATTTTGCTCCCACAATTTATGTTGGCTCATTATTGAAAAACAAACGATGTAAACGACGCGGACAAAAGAACATTCAAAAGAAAGCAATACAAACAAAAATAAATTTATATAACAAGTACATAAAATGAAACATTACAAAACATTACGGATATTATAATATAGCTTGTTAAATATTCCTATGTGTGTGTGTGCGTGTGTGTATGTAACTAACACGAATATTATGGTGAAAGACTAAATATTAAAAGTGTCCTGTAGACTATAAATATATTTTAGGAAGACGTGTTTTCTCCCATGTTGGTCGGTTGTCTCTTTCAGGATTTGACGAAATGCCTGCGGCTGTGCACGAGACTGGAACAAGTCCAGCCGAAAAGGCAGAACAGGAAAGAACAAGGTCGAAGAGTATATACGCACCCATCTTACGTGTGTCACTAGCTGGCAAAGCCAAGCTGTCTCTGGAAGTCAAAATGTAAGAGAGAGAGTGTGTGTGTGTGTGTGTGTGTGTGTGCTGTCTCTGGAAGTCAAAATATGAGAGAGATTGAATTATTGTTAGTCGTGAGTATATATGGTTAATCTTTGTCATGTGATCGGCTCCAAATGAAGGTACGGACGTAGTTGAGAGCATAAATCACGAGACTTTCCTGACCAATAGGTTCTCAAAACTAATTAGTTTACCGACGTCCACCATCTTTGTTTCGGGAACGAGTGAATCAGTATCCTATTTTCTAGAATTTTCTTGTATCACGGCCATTTTAAACATATAGGAGTGTAAATCCTATAGTTTAAATACCAACAAAAGGACTTTAACGGTCCAAATTTAGAAATTAGCCAATGATATTCAAGCTATTTTTAACTGCCGATTTGTGAATTCTAAAAATATGTGTATCAATAAAATTAAATGGATTCAAAAATATAATCAGATTAAAATAACTCGTTTAAGAATTATAATGAATAAATATCTATATATTCAGGTTAAATAATTAAAAAAAATACACATATATGTTACAGGACTGATGTCGATCCTGCAAACGTTAGTAAATTGTGTGGTTGACAGCGGACTAGACAAATGACAATGACAAGAGGGTAAGATTAAAAATGCCAGGCCTTTATTGAACGAACCATACACGAAAGGGTGTAGAATCACTGCTGCTGCATAATTTCTGTGTAGTCTTAGCGGTGGTGAAAGTCGGTGCGGTCGAAAGGCGTAGACTCGGCTGTCTAAAAGTTCTTGGTGACGGCAGGTCTCTAAGATCAAGATGGTTTGGTACTCGGAATAGGTCATTGGTGGAGCTGGATGGTCATGAATCTGGAGACGATAGAAGAGGTGGATGCATCTGTTGGGGAGGGTTGATGATTGATATTTGGATTTATTCAGTCCCTGGTTAACCGGGGGTATAGGTTGATGTGGCCTCGGAGTGCTGATGATATTCCGAGCGAGTTGTCGCACGTATAGTGAAGTGCTACTGCATAATCTTGTCTCTTGCAAAAGAAACTGGTCTGCAGTAAGTCTAGTTGGCTGCTGAGTCTTCGTCTCGGGGTACATGCAAAAGGGTATAAGCGAGAAGACCAGAGGTATCCTCGGGAGACTTTCTGAAATAGGAGATAACTCTTCAAGGAGCTGATAATGACTTTCGTAATCTAGTTCTGATAAGAACTGTTTAAGAGAGTTGCTGTGATTGGTTGTAATCTGGCATTGGCTCTGCTAGATCTGTGGCAGTGATTAGTTGTATTTTGCGTTGGTTGCAGATTGCAGGCTGCTAGGAAGGGTGCTGGTAAGGGGTGTGCTGTTACCTGTGGAGCAGAGCTCGTCTAACTCCCTCGCTTCTGGGCACGAATATCCGCCGTGGAGTGAATATTTATTTCTGCCTCCCACCAAATAGGATTTGACACAAGGTCTTTTTTATAGTGGGGGTTTAGGAGGGGAAGGTCGGGCACGAGCCAATACTCGTACACTGCAGGACAATACTGGACATAAGATCGGTGGGTGCTTGCAAACTATGCTAGCCTTTGTCAAGCCTCCCGGCACGAAGCCAAGTCGCCTTGCTGGTCATAGCTTAAACTAGATCCAAAGATCTAGTGCTATGCTGTCAATGACTCCTCGCCCACCCGAAGGTGGCTCGGCCAGATCCGGGGGCCATTGATCTTAATCTATCCAACACGAATACCCACCGCGGAGTAAAGTTTGTGGTCAGTGACTACCTTTATATACAAGGAAGAGGCAGCGTATGGATGGTTTACCACGCGTGAGCGTGGCGAAAATTCTGTGTTATCAAAGACAGGAATTCTCTCTTTTCAATATTAGTAATAATGAAATATCTCACTATATCTCATTATAGTGACAAGAGAAGCTTACAAATGTCACGTGTTTATCCTGTGATTAGAGGCTATCACTGAGATTGTCTGCAGAATAGTCCTCGTGTTGTTAGCAGAAAATTCCAGTCATCAACGAAAGGTGACGTTCCGTTAGCTGAAGTCACGGATGACTGCGTTTTTTTTTTTCAACAGTGATTTTAGATTTGAGTTACTGGGAGGCTACGATATATATATATATATATATGTGTGTGTGTGTGTGTGTGTGTGTGTGTGTGTGTGTGTGTCAGTCACAGATCTATTTTCTCTCGCGAATCAATTCCCCCGTCAAGTGATTCGGCCACACACTGACCAATCATCGGGCAGAGCGCATTGATTCCATCCTTCTCTAAAGACCTATTTTTTCTATCCCTTTTTGGAAGTCACCCAGAACAAAGAGTACTCGGCTAGCAGATAAGAAAAACCTCTCTCCCGTCCTTTTCTACTGAACGCTCCAGCAGTGACGATCTTCGCCGTAGATAACTACTGCTACCTGCAACACTCTGCTGCTACCTGCGATACTGCTGCGACCTGCGACACACAAAAGAACTTTCTCACTCTGACACAAGTCTACTTTCTGTCATAAAAATAAACCTTCCATTGTTGTTCTTCAAAGAGGCTTTGTTATTTTGTTCAGCGTTACATAAATAACTACGAATTAACTTATAGTGTATATGAACCAAACATACACTATATATATATATATACAAACACTCACTCATATATATATACATACATATGTTTACCCATATATATGTATACATACACATACATATACGTACACACACATACTCATACATACATACACACGAATTTATTTTTCGGAATTTGAACAAAAACTCTCAAATTCTCATTCAAAATGCGAAGGGTGCATTATAAATGGAATTTTAAAGAAAGGGGTTATATACAAGGAAACGAAAGCTGAATCGAGAAAATACTGCTGGTTTAACATTTACAAAAAAATATTAAGTCCGTATGGCTGAAGAGATTATTCAAAAACTAGGTTGAATTTTTAGTTTAAACATGAAAATAGTTAATATGGATTAATTTGACTGGCGATGTATTCAACTATACTTATTTACGATATTTGATGATGGGAATTTTGCATTGAAACGCACGGGCAAACGATGATTTTTTTCTTCCTTTTTGCTTTTTATTGTCCCCCTTTTTCGGGGGAGGGGCGATGTTTAATAATGATTTTTTTGAGATTTTCCCTTTTTAAATTTGTTTTTCCTTTCCCTCTTTTTTTTTGGGGGGGGAGGGGGTTTGTTAAAATCTAATGACAACTATAGACAAAAAAAAAAAAAAAAAAAAGAAAGGAAATATAAAATAGAAGGTAATTTCTCGGACTTGCAAAAGTTTATAGGATCCATACTTTTTTATTTTTAGTTAAATAAGCTAAGAAAACGTAAATCAGAAAATTCTTGAAAAAAAAAAAGGATGAAAACCACACTTACTTAGAATATTTTAAAGTCAATCAGAAAACACATAGATTAGAACATTCTTGAAAAACGGATCAAACACTAGCTTGCCGAAAGATTTTTCATAGAACCCAAAGAAATTGGCGCCTCAATAAACCAGTAATTTCTACGATTCTTATTGGTTAGATCAGGTCACGAGGTGTGTTTACTCATACGTCCGCACATTTAAATTTTAAATCGACCCATTTAAACTTAGAATATATCATTTCAATCCACTTAAATAGTATAAGAACCCAACATTTTTGAGTTCAAAGGAGAGGTGGCACACAGACGACACAGAGACGACAAACGTTGTAGAGAAAATCAGATGCACTCAAATACACTAACACGCCAACAGTGGGCTTGAATGACAAATAAAGTGATTTATACATACCTGAACTCCCACATACCCGCACACGTACACATGTATGTTAGTACAAGTTGACCTCTCTCTTTGTCCCTGTTATTCTTGACTAAAAATATTCTTGTTTTTACACACACACATACATATCTATACATAGCAAAATCCATAGACATTATTGCCTTTGTATTTTATTTTTGTTTGTCTAGTTGTGATAAAGTTTTAAAATTGTTTGTTTTTGTCACTTTCCTTTTGTTATGGTAAAATACATCAAATCTCTTCTGATTTACCCACTTAACTCTTCATACACCTAACTACTAAAACATACAAAACACAGACCCACAGACATCGACACTGTAGAAGAAAATAACAGCTACCGGATGTTGACCCAACAACGGCCAATGTCAAACTGAGAAAATCATGGCTACTGCGCATAGGCTCTGCGCATAGTCTATTCAAAATCCCCAGAAAATTCTCAGTTATAAAAAAAAGTCTATTTTTCAACCGATCATATTTTTTCCACAATTATTATCTTCTGGAGCCGGTGTTTGAAATCGGGAATACATAAATAGGCCAAACAGAGATCACACGCCAATTGAATCGCCGGTCGTCCCGTGAGTGTCATCCGATAACACCGTTCGACCAGATCAAAGCAACCGTTTGTCACCGAATAGACCCCCCCCCACGTCAGCCGGCCAGATATTTCATCCGCTTGTGTATTTTATCTATTCAATAAACAAAATAAACTAAATCTTCTCGTCAGTCTCATTTTTCTTGCAACCACACGCTTGTATATAACACTTTCGTCTACGTTGTTTGTACAAATTGTGTTGTGTATTGTTGAACTGGCATTCGGATGTACATCTTTGAGAAATACTCATTCCTCCACAAATTTACACATTTATAATACAAATATACATCTAAAAACACAATATTAAAATAGTACTTGTTTAAAATTGAAAATATGTGTACTGTTTAAAAGAACGTTACAATATTTCTTGAACTGCAATCCAAAATTAATCTTTTTTTCCTCCTTTTCCTTTTCCTATTTTTCAGATTATTTGCAAATGTCATTCAAAATAAAATTAGAATTCTCCTAAATAGAAAACTGATTGTGGTTTTGCTTCTCCTATATGCTACCACGTTTTTCCATAGCCATTTTGCTGTCTTTTCGCCAGTATCAGAGATTGTTTTTATTGCATTACTTTTCCTGACAGAATTTTGCAATAAATTCTCTTGAGCCCACTTCTATTGGTACTATTTACCCAACCCCTCCGCTCGGGCAGGATATGACACAAGGTCAATTTTTAAGCTGAGTTTAACAGGTTTGAATTCAGAGTTTTCCTTCTCCTAGACTAGTTGCCTAACCAAGGCTGAAGAACCTAGTCTGTCCTACTATTTACCCATAGCTGGAGGGAGAATAATTGGATTCATACCTTTCCCAAGGGTATTAGTGCTATGTGAAAATGCAATCAGTCTCGTCCAGGATTTGAACTCGTATCTTCTATTGGTAGGCACTAAGCTTTCAAACCATTGCTTCGATACTGCACCAGTAGTTCATCATATTTCGATTTCTTTCTTTCGTGTGTTTCGTCGATATGTTATTTCCATAGTACAGTCAATTTCCACATTACAATATTTTTTTAATGTATTCGAGAAGAATATTAAGTCTGGACACAAGGTTGTATTAACTATATGGCCCGGAAATATTAATCTTGATTCTAGATCGACTCTTAATTTCTAGTCTGTTGCAGGTGACAGTGTTGCGGAGTCGATAAGCACATCGACCCCGCAAATGATTTAAATTAAGCGTGCGAGTAATGACAGTGAAGGAAAGAAAGGCGAGGTAACAGTATAACAAAGATGACAATTTATTTGTCGTGTTTACAAGAGCGTATGTAAAGTTCATGATAGTTATTGGTGTCTTCAGCTAGATGGTTAGTGTCGGTAGCTGGTATGGTCGAAGTCGTAGAGAGGTAGCTAGATGATTGAAGCGAGTAGCTGGTGTTGGTCGAAGTCGAAGAGCGGCAGTTAGATGATCGAAGCGAGTAGCTGGTGTTGGTCGAAGTCGAAGTTGATAGTAAAAAAAAATGGTCGTGCCTTTGCTGTGCTAAAGCACTCGAACGGACGAGGGAACCGACAGCTAAAGCTAACCCGCGCTTTAGCGCTGCGTAGCCGTGCAAACGGACAAGGGAACCGACGGCTAAAGCTAACCTGTGCTTTAGCGCCGCGCAGCCGTGCTAACGTATCGAGCAAACGGACCATGAAGCCGCGGCTAAGATTTACGGTATCTTAGCGCTGGGCAGACAGGGGACTGATAGCTAAAGCTAACCCGTGCTTTAGCGCTGCGCAGCTAAGCGGACGAACGGACAACGGAACCGACCGAATGGTTAAGACCGGATGGTCTTAGAGTCCTCTTCGTGTGTGCCACCTGGCCATCTGCTTCGACGAGTCCGGGATTCAGCCTTGAGAGCTTCGCAGTAAAAAGCGTGCCGCCTGACCGTTGAAAAAAGGCTTATTGGTATTCAGCAGGAGCTGTGACATAGTAACAAGGCTGTCTAAGCGTAAGGTTCATCTTTTAAAAATAGGAGTGGAAGTACAGTTCTTCTTTAGCTAGGGATAGGCTTCGGAAGATAATCCACTTTATTTTGATAGAGTTACTTTTGACAGAGGAGCCCTATTAATGATGTAGATGTCATTTATTCCCTTTTTTCTTTTAGTTGTAACGGCAGGTCAGCATTATATAAGGTTTTACATCCGGTCGTAGTCGGATGTAATGTTTAAGGTTTGATTGATCCGGTTTGTTTACGTTTTTAGGTGGGTCACGACAACAGGATGTTTGATTTGGGCCTTTTCATCTTATTGGGTTTCGTGCCAGCTTTGAGGAACTCTATTTCAATATTCCCTGGGTTAGATTTGTACAGATGGCTGTACAGACTATATTCGCGATAATATTAAGAATCTGGTCGTGCCGCCATCTGTAACGTCCTTCAGCAAGTGTTGTTTGCAGTTGCTCAGGATATGTCTTAAAGCCCCTTTACACGCGCATAATGGGCATAGTGCTGAATCCGTTTTGTTCCATATGTGCAGGTTTGTGGGGCTGGTGAGAATATCGTATACGGACCTTATTAAGAATTTAAGGTTTGCATGGTCGTGCCATATGTCATACCGTTTGATTTTTCGTTGAAGTATAGAGCCCCAATTTATCCATACTTCTCGTTGTTTTAGTGCCACTATTTTTGCTAATCTATTTCATATTCTCCTTTGTGTACTTCATCTTGTATAGGTCGACGTTTTTCTTTTCTTGTGGTTTTGTCCACGCGAATAGTCGGGAAAACCCCTAGACCAGCGCGTCCTTTTGCGATTGCTCCTAATATTGATCTCTCTCGGAGTCGTTCTTCTGCCACTTGTAACTTTCTAAATGCTTTCCACTTTCTGCCTGAGCAGACTTCCATTCCCGCTCTGGCCACTTTTGCATCTGAGGATGACTTATATTGTAACACTGTTCTTATTTTCGTGACCTTAAATTTTTAATTTAAGCTTCTGAAGGAGAGTTGCAGTGCGTTAGAATTGCCATATAGGGCGGCGCTGTTAAGGCACTTTGGTAGGCCCAATCATCTCCGCAATCGAGAGTTGATTTTTTTTCCAACAGCACTATGTTGGGTATTGTGGACTCGTAGATTGACAAAGGCTGGAGTATTTTCGGGAGGACTGCGTGCTGGTAGAGCCAAGCTTTAAAATAGCTGGTAGACCGGATTTGTCTACTTTCAGTAACCATTTTTCTCAGTGGTCATTTGTTTCCTGTATTTCTCTGGTGTCTCTTAGGGAGTGATCTATACGTTTGCCTAGACTCTTAATTGGTTTTCTTATATTGTTGGGATAATTTAAAACGCTCTTTCTCCCGTACTTTTTATCCTTCTTAAAAACGAGTGACCGAGACTTTGATAGTTTGAAACTCATTCTGGGCCATGTGATGAGCTTTTCTATACCTTTTAATATCCATCTTGTGCCGATTGTGGGTGTGGTTATTATGGTCATATCATCCATGTAAGCTCTTATTAGCAGTTGTCACAGTCCTGATCTGGTGACTGGACATCTGCATTCCAGCTTTGCAGTTTTTACTAACAAGTTCAGTGCTAACGTAAATAAAGTAGCTGAGATGGTGGAGCCTGTTATAATGCCCCTCCCTAGATTATGCCATGATGAGATTGACTCATTCAATACTATTCTCATTTGAAAGATGAAGTAATAATCTATTTATTTTTACTTTAATTTGCAACAAAAGAAATTTTAGACAATCTAAAAATCAAATATAACAAATATGAATAACAAATAAAATAACAAATGCTATTATTATAGAAATGATAATGAATAAATCAAATATATTATTGGTATTGTTGCGTATATAGGGTGTAGCAGAAAAAACTACGTATTTTTGTTTGGCACGTAAATTAATTTGACCGTTATGGTCGTCGCATATTTTCACCCAATGAGGATGACTTATGCTATTCAACCCTGACCATTTTCGCGGACAACATAAAAATGATGAAAGCCCGCCAAAGTACTCTCTTCCTCAGAACCTTTCAAGCAGGACGGACGTACTTTCTGTCCGTTCCTTACATAGCAGCAGAATCGCAACACCATGAGGAAAGCCGTCTAATTTATGGACCTTTTGAGTCTACCCTCTTAGACCAAGGGTTCCCAGTTGAACATGAATTAGATGCACGTAATCCGCCACTTACTGGAATACCTTAATGTCGCCTCTAACTTTTGCTATGTCTACACCGACGTGCAATTTCGCTCAGACATCCAACTACCTCATTCCTGGGTAACCTTTTCTGGAGACCTTATTGCCTCTCTCCTCAACCAGAACCACACATTTATGGGTGACTACATCATTCCTGTCCTTAAACAGCAAACACGACTTTTGCTATGTCTATAGCGACGCATATTCCACTTATACATTCAGCATTGCCTTGACAGTAACGACGTACAATCCGCTTAGGCATTTAGCTGCTATAATTCCTTCTCAACTCAATAACTATTTCATTCCTTTCTTCCTACGAGACATGCAGCATAAAAGTACCCTTTATTCTGGCTGCCATTAAACCTTGTTGAAAACCTTACAGTATCTTTGTAGCAGAAGGTATTTTGGTTTAACGCGCAATTTAATTCGACGCATAATTTCACCCAATCAGGATGACTTATCCTATTCACCCCGGATCTCTTTCCCAAGCAGCAGAAATTGGGTAAGCTGCCAAACACAGTCTCTTTGGCTGAACAACGCCGTCCAATGCAGACGTCCCATTGGCCGTTCTTCAATAGCTGCAGCAGCATGGACACATAAGGAAACCTATCTAATATATGGAATCCTTACGTCTATCACTCAGACCAAAGAATCCCAGTTGAATATGAATTAGATACATTCAATACACCACCAAAGGAACAATTTTATGTCACCCCCAAAATTGGCTATGTCGATGCGATGCCTAATCCCGCTCTCGACACCTAGCTCTCAATTCACCTCTGGGCCACTTAAATGGAAACAACACACGCCTCTCCCCAAATCACCCGACACACAAAACCCACGGTGACTCCAAAGTTTATTTCCTCCAACGGCAAACAAGACTTTCGCTAAACTACAGCGAACACAATCCCTCGCACGTCCCACGATACGCGCTTCCTTCTCAACTTTCTCATAACTCCATTTCGCCTCTTTACTCACAACCTTCCTACGAGACTTGCAGCACAAACGCAAACTACATTTCCATGCTGCAAATAAAAACTATTCCCAGAAACATTTCGACTTCGTACATCTTGAACCTTCTCCTATATATATCCAACAAACAATTAGCGAGGGACCCTAACAACACTTAGCGAGGAAACAACTCAACCTATCGCTCAAAAATAACAATTTTATACCGGCTAAATCTTCGTTATTCTCCTGCATTTCCCACAATATAGCGAGGAACTAACGTAACACTCTTCCTCGCTAAAAGGACTTGGAAGATGTGTTGGTTATTTGTTTCGTGGGTTGTTGTCTGTGTTCTGTGGTGGGGAATTTATAGTTTGAGTATCTGACTCCTTTGTTCTTCTTACCTTGTTAACTTGTTGGCTTCTTTGTCTGTGGAAAGCTGCAAGAGAATTTAAGGAAGGGAAGAATGAGACGAAGATACTTTTTAACTCTAACTTTATTTCAGGGTTGAACGACTATTCTGTGGTGGTGAAAGTTTTCCTGTAACCAATAGACATTGTCGCGTTTCCCAGATAATATGTTAAAATATATTAGTCATTTTCGGTGGGTGACGAGTTTAAAGACGGTGGTTATGTCCAGTTGGTGTTTTTCAGTGTGGAATGTTTGTATGTGATAAAAGTTTGCTTTCGTCGTTTGTCAGTGGGTATTTTCATTAAGGTATTTTTAGCAAATATACCACACACACACATATATATATATATATATATATATATAGAGAGAGAGAGAGAGAGAGAAGAAAACGAAAAAAAAAATGAAACGTTTTTTTGCACTCTTCAATGTTAATCATATTTCAGTTCAAACTAGACTGATGTCACTTTTTCATGTTCAAAATTTTTTTTTTGAATTGTCTTATTGAATATAATTTTTATAGTCATAATTGATAAAACTAATTTAGATACATTTGAGATATTGAATTTGGGGATTTTCGTTATGTTTTTGTCAAACGTAATTTAAAAACCAAACATAGTTTTAATTCTAAAGATTCCAAAATGTTGGTTGAAATATATAAAATCAACATAGAAAGGTTGTTGACTCTGGCATTATTTCTAATTATAATACTATCAAACAAATACCAGGTTCTTTTAACTTATCTCCTTATTTGGTTAGATTAATTCTAAATATTTTCAATATCCCTTATCTAAATTAGCTTTTATGAATTATAACTTAATATTCAATATTTTTGTTATGATTTCTAAACAACAAACAAAGACATTTCTCATCAAATTTTCTCTTTATACCTTGGCGTACGGCTTTGGAATCCACAATTTGTCTGATTGTCAAGTTTCTAGCAAACTGAGTGAAATTTGTACATTTTTCTTTAAGTAGAGGAATTATATTGTGAATTGAATTACCATGACTAGAAAATCTGGCGAACACTTGCAGGCAACACATGGAAACACTGGACAGCTGTTTCAACCTTATTAAGTCTTATCAGCAGTGTATACTGTGATCTCCCCCACTGGAGATTGAACCATTGAATCAAATGTACATCTATATCCTTGCCCTTGAGGTTATGATAATTATACAGATGCGTATTTCCAATCCTTTTGGGAAGACGTGGCCCTTGGAAGTGACAGTGTCCTTTGTAAAGAGTACGGATGTAACTTGCAAAACACATTCAAGTTAATTGACCGCACAATTACCATGACTAGTTTATTTGGCATCACTTGTGTGCTATGTGGGCTGTTTGCTCAGTGGTAGAGTTTATGCTCTGTGTTCTGAGGGAAATTTCTTAAACTATCTGGTTACTGTACTGTGACCAACTGCACCAACATATTTTGCATCACAAATGATTTTTGTTGCTTCTGCAGTGTTAAAACTCAGTTCACAGAGTGAAACAATTTGCAATATGACAGTGCACCAAATACCACAATACTATCAACCATAGTGCGTATCTTCCATAAATTGAACAGCTTTGATCACATGATATATGTACCTCAAACTAACATGTAGCATGTACCAAAATATTGCAAAACTTTTAAGAAACCTTTGTATCTTTGCCTCTCAACTTACAATGAGGATCGCCCCTCCCCCCCAAAAAAAGATATGAGATCTGATTTTTGAGATCTTTTTTTTTTCATCAAGGTATGCTAACAACACTATTTCTTTTCAGGTAACAGTTTTAGTTTATATTCCTTGGAAGAAAGTCCTATGACTGCATAGGTGAGAAACTGACAGTTGCCTAGCATCATTAACTCTGTTTACACTATTCTAACTTAAAATATATATATATATATATATATATATATATATATATATATATGTATGTATGTATGTATATATATATATATATATATATATATAGAAAGAGAGAGAGAGAGAGAGGGAGGGAGGTGGGGAGATGGTAGC